>CM060462.1:27037088-27337088 GCA_030544235.1 Lepturacanthus savala | reverse complement strand
ATTTGCATTAATATTGCAATATGACGAAACCTGATTTTCTAAACACAACATGCACAATTACGATGTGACCATGTAACATGAGTGAAAGAATGGAGAAATGCTGCATCAATTTTTCGTGCTGCTGTTTAATCTGTTGCACAACAACCTCTGGCTCAACAGAACAGTCAGAAACAAACACACCTGAGAATTTAGTCTTGAAGTTGAGCAGCATGTTGGTGATGTGGAACTATATATGAGAGCTTTAGTTTCAAAAAGGGACAATGCAGAGCATCAGGTGTTGTGCAGAGCATGGCGTGCTCTGTTTCTACTTCACGCCAAGTAGTGCTGCTACAAACTTGTTCCAGCACCTAAAAAAAACACATATGAGACACATGTTATATGACAGCTATATGGTGCTATAATTTTAATCTGTGTACTGAAGTCTGTGTACTGAAGTCCTCTTAGGAAAATAATTGATTAATTCTTGGCCTTACTGTGGCCAGTCAGTCAGTAATTTTCTATACCTGCTTATTCCTCATTAGGGTCGCAGGGGTCTGCTGGAGCCTATCCCAGCGCCTCAGGTCTCTCAAAATGTACATTGTGTGTTCATGTTGGTTTCTTGTTATTTAAAAGTCCATTTGTATTATTTTTCTTTTTTTTTACAAAGGACACACGTTTTTTTGTTTTTTTTTACACAAAATATCAAATGGTGTAACCGCAAAAAAGAACGGTAAAAGAACGATAAATGTTAAATATTTAATCTACTCAGAATAAAGAATTTGTTGATAGCATGTGTTTTTAATTTTTAAAACCTTTTTAAGAGAGTTAAAATACCTGGTAGCAAGTTTTTAAGGTTACACCACATGGCAGTTTTGTCACTGACACTAATAATAATAATTATAATAATAATTATAATAATAATTTTTATCTACGCTGCAGTAGAATTTGTGTGTAGCTTCTAGCTATGAAACAACATGTGACTGCAGGACCATGCTTTTCTGATGTTGTGTTTTAATTGTTGACCAGGTGTCAGCCGTGTGACTGTGATCCAATCGGCAGCATCAACGGATCCTGTGATGCAAACTCAGGTTTGTGTGTCTGTAAACTGCTGGTAGCTGGAGACAAATGTGACACATGTCAACACGGAGCCAGCCACCTGCAGGATGACAATCACTATGGCTGCAGCAAAGGTCTGTTTACACAATAACACACGTTAACTTGTTTATTGGGTCCATATTGGATATCACAGCAGTGATGGTTAGTTTTTCCCATAAACCAAAACACATATATGCAACAAAAACAAAAAAAAAATACGCTGCAGGACAAAAATGCATTTTTCTTTTGCATTTGTTTCGTGAGTTTCTAAGTCTTTACTTTGGCTTTGTTTCTGTGATGCAGCATTTTTCTCCTGTAGTGTTTTTCTCCTGCATTTGTTTTATGTGCGTTTTTGGTTTTGCATCATTTCCGTGTTTGCAGCGTTTTGCCCCTGTCTGCGACTGTATGAAATACATTAAAACACATAAACATAATCACTAATGAATAAGGAATAGGCATTAATTAATGACAAGATTAGATTAGATTTTTTTATTTACAGTTTTATGTGTATTTATATTTTGATTTCTTAAGTATTTATTATTGTGTACTGTGTGTATATTGTTAATTATAATTAAATTACCAACTACTGGAAATTTCATGGGTGACGCAGTGGAGCAGGGGTTAGCGCTGTTGCCTCACAGCAAGAAGGTTGCAGGTCCTTGGTCCCTGGTCTGGGACCTTTCTGTGTGGAGTTTGCATGTTCTGGGACCTTTCTGTGTGGAATTTGCATGTTCTCCCCGTGTCTGCGTGGGTTTTCACCGGGTACTCCGGCTTCCTCCCACAGTCCAAAAATATGCTCAGGTTAATTGGTGACTCTAAATTGCCTGTAGGTGTGAGTGTGTGAGTGAATGGTGTGTGTGCCCCACGATTGGCTGGCGACCATCTGGGGTGTATCCCTGCCTCTCGCCGTAACGCGCTGGGATAGGCTCCAGCAGACCCCTACGACCCTAATGAGGAATAAGCAGGTATAGAAAATGACTGACTGACTGACTGGGAATTTCATTTCCCAGTAGTGGGATTTATAAAGTAAACAATCAATGAAAATAAATTTAAAAAGGTAAATGCAAGAATAGATTAAAATGAATAAAAATCATATAACAACAACAAAATTGTTATTGTTTATAAACAGCATCTATGTTAAGTTAATCTAGTTTAGGAATATAAATTTGATTACTAATGTAGCATGATGCATGATAGCATGTTGACATAAATAATTCTACACAGTGTGATTTTAGGCGTGTTGATTTTGCTGCTGGTTTTAATGTCTCCATCTATAAATGTCTCTCTCTTTATTTTTCTGTCTTTCTGTCAGCTCCTTCTCAACAACCTGCTCCTGCCGGTTTTGCTCTTAGTTTTTCCTCCATTAACATTTCCTGGAATCCGCCTGACTCCCCGAACTCAAACAGGCTCAGCTACACGCTGGTCAGAGACGGACGCTCGGTGCACAGCATCCACACTCAATATCCTTTCAGTAAGAAACACAAAACTTGTTTTATGTTTTACAGGCTCATGAAAAGTTATGGACTTTGAAAATCACAATTCCCAGTCCTTTAGAAGTTTTGGAAATAAACCAGTAGGTTTTGCAAAGTTTTGTGCAACTCAAAAACTTAGAATATCAATAACATTTTAATATTTATCTATTATGTTAATCACTGACTGTTTTGATAATTAATCTGATTATTTTCTGGTTTCTTTAGTCTTCTATAATAGTAAACTGATGATCTTTGGGTTGTGGACTGTTGGTCTGGACAAAAAAAGACATTTTAGGTTGAATCTTCACCTTTGAGAAACAGGGATCCACATTTTTAACCATTTTATGAACCAAACTACTGATTGATTAATTGTTTCAAATCTCAATAGATTGAATCATTTTCAGAATAGTCAAATAAATGATTAATCATTTTGATATCAATAGAGTATTCAACTATTAAAGGAGTTAATAGTATGCTGTAATAGTAATAGTTAATAGTATGCTGTCAAACTTCAGATTTTCTCTTCAAGAAATTGAGTTGTTTTTACAAAAACAAAACAAACTGAAATTAAATTAATCAAATAAAAAATACAGAATTTGAAAGATTTTAAAGAAGAATTTTAAAGAAGTTTCTGTGAGGCAGAATATATGGTTTTCAGTCATTTAACTTATAAAATATCCAGATAATGACAGATATTTGTAGATAATGTGCATGTTGCTTTGAAATCTCATAAAATCTGCATGAAATGTATTGAATGGACAAATAATCTCATACAGTGCATATAAACAGAAAGAAAATGTCCAAATTCTCTAGTTCCAGCTTCTCTTCTCTGATTATTTTCTGGTTTCTTTAGTCTTCTATAATAGTAAACCGATGACCTTTGGGTTGTGGACTGTTGGTCTGGACAAAAAAAAAGACATTTTAGGTTGAATCTTCAGCTTTGGGAAATACTGATCAACATTTACGCCATTTATGAACCAAACAACTAATTGATTAATCATGTCAACAATTAATATATTAATTCACTATCAAAATACTAATTTGTTGCTCATTTTCTTGTTTTAAAACCATGGTCTTGTTTTTCAGGTCCTGAGGCATTTGAAGACGCTGGTTTATCTCCTTACACCAACTATTCCTATTGGATCATCACAGCTAATGTTGCTGGTGAGACCATCAGTTCTTCAGCTTCCTACCAGACTCTATCGGCTCCACCAGATCCAGACCAGCTGCAGCTGAACCTGGTGGGTCGACCCGGTCCGACCAGCGCCAGCTTTAACTGGAGCTCAGCACGGAACCACACGGGTCCAGTGGAGCGGTGAGCAGGGGGATTCATTTCATTTAATATGTTTTTTTTTTCCAACATAAAGGTACAATTAAAACAAAAAAACAAAAATATGAGGCTAACAGTGCTGACCAGAAGTAGAAAGTAGAAGTAAAACCTCTACTGGTGCATCTCAAATAATTAGAATATTGTGAAAATGTTCAATGATTTTTATCAATCATTTCAGAAAGTGAAACTTATATATTATATAGTTTCATTTCACATGGAATGAAATATTTCAAGCCTTTATTTTTCGTAATGAATTTAAATTTCTAAAGTGACTTGTGAAAAATAGAGAATGTTTTATAATAATCAAATTATTTGAGATGTACCTGTATATTTCTACACCGTTCTCAATTCTCTATAATCACATATTTCACTCAAACATTTTTACAAATTTATAAATTTATTACAGCCAAATACAAATATACAAATAATTAATTAAATATATCAAGTTCATTAACATTTCCTCTAGTGTTGCATATCAATTATGTGACTTATTTTTTATCTATCAAATTATTTTAATAAATGTTTTAAATAACAGTAAATAGTGAAAAAGGTCTTATTCTTAAAATGTTCTATAAATTCATGCTTTTAATGAAATGCATTGATTTTTATTGATCCCTGTTTCAATCCTTATAATCTAATTTAAAAATAATTTACAATAACTTGAATTTACATTACAGGAACACAACTCTTCAAATAATTTAAACTTTGAAGTTATTTTTTTCATCTTTATTTAGACCAACAGAATACAAACAATGCAGGATATTTCCCTCTTTTTTCCATCTTTCTTACTTAACATAGCTTCTCTTACGGTTTACAGGCATCTGATATTCAGGCAGAAAATAAAGACAAAATTAAATAAATAAATAAAGATCAATAAACTACAGCAGAGAAAGTTACAAGGGAATTCTCTCCATATACATCATAATAATGTCTTTTTTAAACATTTTTGTATACAGTATTAACAGTTCAAACATGGGGTAAGTTTCACAATGCTTTTTACAGAAAATAAATTAAGAAAGAAAAAGTGACGTATAACTTTTTATCTCTGTAATCCCAGAAGTCAAACCTACAAGGAATGTTTACTTTGAACGTTGCATTGAATTAAAACTGGGAAATCCCAGAATACATAAAACCGATTGGGCTAATTTTCTGCACAGGAACTCCAGAAAGGACCTATTAATCAATAAGTTAATATTTTTTTTTTATCTCTGATCTATCATTAATTGGTGTTTTTGTGTGAGTGTGGGGATGAATGTTCAGCTTTTTATCTCCACAGGTTCATGTTGTTGTTGACCGAGTCATCTGTGGGATCAGAGCCTGTGATTCAGTCGACTGGCGTCTCTACAGAAGCTGTGATCACTGGTCTGAAACCATTCACCCAGTATTCTGTCTCTCTGCAGGTACGTTTTATGTTTTAAATTCTTTTACCAAGAAAAAGCTTCATACAGGATCTTTAAATTGTTATATATAAAATATGCCTTTGAGGTATGTACTTTAATTTCACATTTTGTTATTGTTTTATTCGAGGCAGAAAATTATATACTATGTATTTAAACCAGGGTAGTCAGACTGAATTTAGTTCATGGGCCAACTGAAGTGGGCTGGACCAGTAAAAATTAATGTATAAATACCAAAACCTACAAATTATTGTCCTCCTGTTTATGTATATTATGTAGATATTTAGAGGATTAATTAACCATCATTTTACAAAACAGGAGAGCCAAAAGGTGTAATTTCAACAATATGATGTCTTAGTTTTTCCATCTTCCGTCAGTCTACTGTTGTTTACAATATTTTGGTTTTTAAGCAGCAGGTGAATTTATGAATCCTGCCTTTCAAACCGTTTACTAATCACAACCCTAAATATTTTATGCTGTGAAAGATTCTCACTGAGAAACAGGAACTGGTTCATTTTCTATCACATTTACAAATCATAACTATACTTATTGTATCTCTTGAGCCCTGAAAGATTGTCAATGACTTCACATTTCTGTAAAGAAACATGAACTGGTCCATTTACTGTCACAATTTGCACAATCATCATCCAGTGGGCCAGACTGGACCCTTTAGCGAGCTGATTCTGGTGTTTGACACCACTGGTTTAAACTTCAGTTTCTCAGTGAGTCACATACTTCACATTCAGGGCCTGTAAATTAAAAACTGCAGTTCTCTTGTGCATCTACAGGCCTGTTCCTCTGGAGGCTGCAGCTCCACCCCTCCTCTGTCTGTTCTGACGGCCTCCACGCTCCCACAGAACCAGACCCCCCCCCAGGTCTCTGCTGTTGGACCACATGAACTGCAGATTTCATGGGAGCCGCCTGGTCTTCCCAATGGTAGGAAAACAAACACTCATTCATCCTGTGGAACATGAATATCCTGAGAACATGAACATATTGAATATCATTTTAATTAAGAAATTCTGCGTGTCTTTGTCTTCTTCTGCTTCTTCATTTTCTTCTCTGTCTTCATCTTCTTCATTTTTTTTCTTTTTCTTCTTCTTCATCTTCACCTTCTTCTCTCTCTTCCTCTTCTTCACGATCTTCATTTTCTTTTATAGTACATAACAACTGTGACATAGCAAATATATGAATTATTAATTTCCATGTCAGAGTGAGTAATAATCACACACACACACACACACACACACACACACACACACACACACACACACACACACACACACACACACACACACACACACACAGAGAGAACTCAACCTGCCTTTGGTAAATCCAGAGCTTTGTAGTGGCTCTAAGGCTCAGTGTTGTACTAAATCCAGTAACCTGAGTTTCTCTCGCTGTTTGTCTCTTTTTTTTCTTCCTATGTTAATCTGTTTCCACCCTGTGTCATTTTTTAAACCCTGTTAAATGGGTTTCTGTGTGTTTCCCTCCTTCATTTTCTCTGTCATCATTCATTATGGAAAGAATTGGTTGTAATCTCAGTCTATACTTTATTTTTTTCCAACTGTATTTTTCAGGGTTTAGGTAAACATTCCACTTTAAGCCTCTACATTCAGATTTATTTGTATTTAATGTTTCTAACACTATTTAGATGCTCTTTTATTCCACAGTGGGTGTGTAAGTCTCCTATTGTAATGTGGTTCTGCTCTGTCCTCCTTATAAACCAGCTTTGACCACAGAAATACAGCATGTGAGATTAGAACAAAAGCCTGGTTTCCACCAGTGAACTGAACACAACTTGCCAAGATTTACTGTAATGTACGAACTATAAAATGCACCTGCAATATACTGTACAAGCTGCAGTGTAATGTTAGGTGGTGTAAGGGTTGGTGCACAGAGGGAACTGGGAATGAGACACTGTTTAGGGAAGCTTCCATTTTATTAACAATTCAACAAACAAGTTGCATATTTTCATAACTTATTGCAGTGTTATTATTTAATGCAATAGTACGGAACATGTCCTGTGCTGTGTAAACTGTACTGTATCACATAGCGTCTTAGACACACAAACTTTTACTTGTTTAACAGCACAAATGAGGAGGTTGTGCACATGTAGGCAGAGGACATGTATGAAGGAGAGGCACAAAAGCTGCACTGGACCATGGATGTATTGTAAAACCTGGATATGGTACTGCCTCTCAGCAGAATGCTGATTTGTTTTTCCAGTGGACACTTGTGGTACTGCAACAAAAAATCTCATGTGACCCAAAAAGCATTTTTACCATAGCAATAGTAAAAAAGAAGCTAATACAACTGTTGACAGCTATAACTCAGTTATAACCCTATTTATTATTAATCTTTATATGTGTGGACTTTTTATCCGTCAAAAACCAAGTCTCTATTCCCAGCGCGATGTCACAGCACGGTCATGCTGTGTCCCAGGAGCGAGGACGAGTTTTTTATTTATTGATTGATTTATTGATTTATTTTATTTATTTTCTTCAAACTGTTTTTAATGTGGTCAGCAAATTAATTGAACAACTCAAATGTGAGTTTTTTCACAATTTACATGTTCTCATCACCCTGGGACATGATGGGAGGCCCCAGAGCATCATGAGAGGTGACTCTACTGATCAGTCTCTATAGGTCGCATAAAGTGGAAATAAACCTAGAAGTCAGGAACTTTTTGGGTGTATGCACCAGGCGAGCAACTTCCATTGAAATGAATGGTGGCCATTTTTCAGTCCGGTTTCAGTCATATTACATCCATGACTGGAACAAGAAAAAATGTTACAATATTTCGGTACTCAGACTTTCATCACATGACAGAGCGGAAATATACAATTTTGGTTACACATGGACCAATCACATCTCATTCCTTGAGACACGTCATCAGCACAGAGACAATGACATTTTTTCTGTTTTTCTATGAATATTTATCCACTTAATGCATTTCTATGATTATTTGAGCTTTTCTATAACTATTTTGCTCAGACTATTTATATGTACTTCTGAATGAGATGATGTGTAGCTCTTTTGGACATTTATCTTGCTTCCATAAGGCTTGATTGTTTAATTGACTTGTAACAGCTTAATCATAGAGAAAAAAACATTAAACTCTTTTTTTTAAAACTTGTTTCTTCAGGTGTCATCACACGTTACGAGCTGTTTCTACGTGGGCCGATGGAATCTCACAATGTTTCAAGTTCTCCTGGTGAAAGAGTTTTCTTCAGTATTGGTTGGTTGGATCCAAGCATTTTCCCTGAAACACGACCAACCAATCAGAGCAAAGTCCCGCCCCCTGAGAGCAGCACCACAGTCGTAGGTCTTCTGCCGTTCTCCACCTATCAGCTGAAAGTTGTAAGCATCAACATCGCAGGAAGCGTTGAGTCCAACTGGACGACGGCTCGCACCATGGAGGGAGGTTTGTAGACAGTGTCACTTAGTCTTCACTTCTACTGGGTTTTATGTGAAGTTGTGATGTCACTAAGAAGGGTGATATCCTCGAAAACTCGAGCCAATGACTACAAAGGATTTCAAACATAAGTTTACTGGACTAGTAACAGGTGATTTGATTAATTTATGGTTTCTATGGTGGTGAGAAATAAAAAAAACGTCAAATCTAGACTGAACCAGAAATGTGGTAAGTAGCCTGGCATGACAAATCTAACTAAACTATTATAAAGATCTGAATCTATTAAATAAATAAACATGCATATAAAAACCTATGCATGATATCTGTCTTGATGGCATCCATCAGAAATAATGCTGTTTGATATATTAACATATTTTTTGGAAAAGTGATGTTTATCTTGGTGGAACAATTTACCTTAACCCCCTAAGATAAGATAAAATGGGCCACATGGTTTCAGCTAAAATGGGCCTAACCCTCTGTGTCACTCACAAACACATACAGGTATGTATGACATTTGGTTCAACTAAAACAATAGGTGTTAGTGTGTATATGTACAACATATAACTGATCTGTTCTTGTTGTAATAACAGAAATATGAGTTTGTTTAATGCACTCATGCAAAAAAATAAAGCACCATGAAGGTTTTAGGATTTATAGGGCCTAAATAATTATATTTTCACATAACATAAAATGATAAGAAATGGTCATTATTATTCATAAATATACATGGAAAAGGCATATTTGGTTATCGTCCTAAGTAATTTCACCCTATATTTGTGGTGTTAAGAACCAAAACTCATCTTCTCTATGTAGCTTTATGAGAACAAGTAATTTTCTTTTTGTCTCATTATTATATAATTAAATATAATATATAGTGCCTAATAATATTATTATAAAGCATGTATTGACATTGTTAAGCAAAATGCTCTATAAATAAATTATATTATTATTATTAATGAGTCTCTCCTCTAATTGGCAGTGAATTGGGGAGGGGGCGTCACTGTGTAGCTGGGATGTCACAGGATGTAATATGTAAATGTAAATACAAAGTAAATAAGATTTTAAGGAGTTTTAAGAGTTTTTTTCTGCAAACTGGAATCTGCAAGCTTCCATCAGTTTGTATTCATGCAACATTTTGACTAGAGCTGCAATGATTAGTCAATTAATCGATTAGTTGCCAACTGTCACATCTATCACTATTATTAATTATAATAGTAAACTGATGATCTTTGGGTTGCGTACTGTTGGTCTGGACAAAAAATGACATTTTAGTTTGATTGTTCAGCTTTGGGAAACAGTGATCAACATTTTATGCCATTTTTATGAACCAAACTACTAATCAATTAATTGTTTCTATAATCTATAGATTAATCAATCAGAATATTTAATTTAAAGTTATTGCAGCCCTAGTATGCGTTTCTCAATCTGTTTAAATCATATAGATGCAATACAAACTTTATGAAATCAAACATGACATGAAACATGAAAATCATGTTTCTGGGTTAAGACATTTCCCTTTTTTCACATTTTCACAGCTGTGAATATGCAGCAGCTAAATAAAGTGTTTCTCTTGCAATGCAAGCTCTCGGTTAGATTATTCAACCAAAATGTTAATGCAGTGTTGTTCCAGTAAAATATTTGGTTTTTCATTTCCTCATTGAGGATGTGGCATCAGAAACATTAAATTTTAAGTGTAATGACAAAAATCTGACATCTAAATAACAACCAACATGTTATCATGTGATAATGATGGGTCCGAATAATGTAGAAGAGACAGAAAAGGGAGGAATAAGAAGTGTGAGTGTGTGGGGGAGGGGAAACTCATTAAGGTATTTAAATTTCAAAGAGATGATATGGCTCATTAAGACTAAACGATTGCCTCCAACGTCACTGAGAGCTCTGTGTCTGGATAACAAGCGTATGATAACACGTTCAGACCTGGTGTGTGTGTGTGTGTCAGTGTTTGTGCGCATGCACGTGTTAAAAAGACAGAATGTGGCTGAGGATTTGTCTCCGTGAATCACATTTCACAGCGGATTTCACAGCTAGACGCCATCAACAGTCAAATCAGAGAATCATAGTGTATATATCACAACCATGGAGGGATGAAAGAATTTGAATGAATGATTTGTATCTAAAATTGTCTAAATTCTCAGATTCCAGCTTCTCAAATATATTTACTATGGCTGTGGACGGGAACGAATTGTTTGTCACATTAGCCTAATAGAGCTGCAACTAACAACTGTTTTGTTAGTTGCAGCTCTATTATTATTATTAAAATGATTAATCGATTAGTAGTTTGTTCATAAAATGGTGTAAAATGTCAATTACAGTTTCCTAAAGCTGAAGATTCAAATTTTATTTTCCATTTTTTTCAGTCCCAGAGTCCATGGCTCCTCCGGATGTTTCTCCACTGTCATCCGACAGCCTGAAGGTCACCTGGAGGTCGACAGAGGGCAACGGGGTCGTTGCCAGAGGTATCGTCACAGAATATCGGGTCAACATGCTCACAGAGCAGAACGACAATCCCTACGCTCCTCCTGTTGTCAGCCAGGTACGAACATTTATGATGACTGAACATCTCAGAACTATCGGTTCCCAAAGTTAAATTTAGTGAAACATTTTCTAACCAGGGTTTGAATTCAGATTTATTTCGTCTCTCACAGGTTTTGCATCGATCAGGACCGTCATCGCCTCATGTTTATGTGGTTAAAGGTTTGAAGCCATATGAGATTTATAACTTCACCGTGACACTCTGCACGAAGCCAGGATGCATCAGCAGTACAGCGAGCTCAGGACGGACGTTACCGGCAGGTAAGGATGGGGAATTTAATTGAATTGTAATCAAGATTTCGATTTGCATATCAATCGATCTCTAAAATCAAGTTAAAAAGATATGTGACATTTTTTATGATACAATTTCCGAAAGAGAGAGCGAGTGTTTACACAGGCATCCTAATGTGCAAGATTTGCTTTAAGATATCTACGTGCAACACAACAAATCTGTTTACACACAAAGGCACTGTGACTCATGCTGAATTAATGCATTGTGTGACTAAAAAAATAATCGTTTGAAAAATCGGGATTTCATTATTGACTAAAATAGTTGCGATAATGATTTTTTTTCCATAAGTGAGCAGCCCTACTGGCAGGTAAAGACCCAGACAGACAGAAACAAACATGCTGATCATGGGTTTAGTGTAATAGCAATTTACCATTATTTTGAACAGGTAGATAAATGAATAAACAAAATAATCATACCATAATGAACAAACATAACAGATACAATAACAATTAAAGCTGTATACAGCAATGAACGGGCCCTAGCTCCTCCCACAGAATGAGGTGGGAGCAAAAAAACAGCTGCAGTGGAAAAATGCAACGTTTCACTCATCCACCAGGCGGTGGCAGTGGCGGTGGCGTTGGCATAACCGTGCACAGGCACTACGTTCAGGGGCAGAGTCTCATACTAAATGTGAAGTTTGGAGCAGATCAGACAATGCTCCACAGAGTTATGACAAGTTGACGGTTTGTTCACCAGGGGCCAGCAGTCCAAACGTCACCAAGTAACCTAGCAGCTGCGTTCAGGGGCCCAACCTCTGAAGTGAGAGTGAAGTAAAAATTTAATATACGGGGATGCTGGGGGGTGAAGCCATTGTCACCTCCAGTAAGTTTGAAACTGATTGGTTCAAGTATGTAGGTGTGAGACCTTTAGGTCACCATGGCAACTTAAATAGGTTGTGAGAAATTGGAAGTCGATTGGGTGAAACCCAGAGGACGAGTTCATTCAGATCCGAGTTGTGGAAATGGTCAAAATCACACTATTTGTGAAACTTCAATTTGGAATGGCCGACTTCCTGTTGGGATTTCACCATGACATTATGAAGCTTTTTTGCACATCTTTGCATGACAAAGGTGTGTACTTTGTGAACCTTCAACAAACTATTCCCTATGAGGAGGACATTTTGAAAATTTGTAGGGGGTGCTATTTAGCCATTCTGTGTGGACCATGCGTGAGCCCCGTGAAATATTGAACTTCAGATCCAACCAGAGGGCCATGCAAAAGTACAAGCATTGTGAAATTTGGAAAAGGGGCATGGATTGTCAAACGAATAATAAAAATTGATATGATAAACCAGTTACTACATGGCTTTGCTGCTCGGAATGAATGAAAATTGTATGATTTGATTTAAAAGAATTTAAAAGAAGTGAACTTATTTAATTTAATCCCAAGTATATATATATATATATATTTATAGTATAGATATACACAGTATATATATTTATAGTATAGATATACACAGTATATATATATATATATATATATATATATATATATATATATATATATATATATATATATATATATATATATACTGTGTATATATATTAGAGAAAAAGCTGATTTCACATAACAATTGATTCATCATCAACTGTGATTTCCAAATAACAACACTTGTTTTCTTTTTTGTGTCATTTTTAAGAAAAGAAGTATCTAAGTTCCCTGGTTCCAGCTACTCACATTGAATTATTTTCTGTTTTTTTTACTTTATTAAGCTGTGGACAGGAGAGAATGGTTTGTCACATTACAGTGAGACCCTAATAGAGCTGCAACTAACAACTGTTTTGATAGTTGATTGATTATTGAAATGATTAGTTGATTAGTTGTTTGTTCATAAAATGGTGTAAAATGTCAATTACGATTTCCTAAAGCTGAAGATTCAACTTAAAATGTCTTTTTTTGTCCAGACCAACAGTCCACAAGCCAAAGATCATCAGTTTACTATGATAGAAGACTAAAGAAACCAGAAAATAATCAGAGAAGAGAAGATGGAACCAGAAGTTTTTTTTAAAATGACTCAAATTCATTAAGAGATTATTAAAATAGTTGGCAGTTAATGTAATAGTTGACAACTAATCAATTAAATGACTAATTGTCACAGTTCTAGACCCCAATATAGCTCTCTCTTTTTTTCTTTTCTTTTTTTTTATCAAGAATCAGTTTTGAATCAAGAATATAATATAGCAGCAGTAAACAGACTGTTTACTCTCAACACTCAATGTTAAGTCCAAATCACAGACATGCATCAGTAAAATGTGCGATTCTCTCTTCATAACACCGGCAACCAGAGCCGCAGACATATGCACACACACCCACCCACACACACACACGGAAACACACACACAGTCATTCATTGGGTACTTGACTGGCGACAGTGTTGCTTGTGTTAACCAGAGGGGATATTCATGGAGCTCGGCAGTAAAAACAATTTACTGTTAATTACAAGGAGAAAAATGTGGTGTAGTGCACACTTCCTGCTGGCTGTGAATCAAACACACACTGAGTTACACAAAAACACACAGGATCTCTCTCTCTCTCTCTCTCTCTCTCACTCCCTCGCTCACTTGCTCTCCGTCCTTTAAATTTATAACCGTTATGGAAGTAGGATGAATTAGCTGTGTTTAATAACTCAGACACAAATCTCTGGGACTGAGATGAGCACTAATTGATCAGTGCAGGACGACATCCACACACACACAGAGACAGACACACACACACACACACACACACACACACATATTCATTGTCATTTGTCTGTTTCTTTCTTTCAGTCTGTTGCGTTCTCATTTTTTTTTCTCTCGTCTTATTCCACTTAAACACAGAAAAGCACATGGTGGCAGACAAACATGAATCATCCTGCGGAACAAATCACGCGCACACACACACACACACTTGACCCTCACACACTTTTCCATCTGTTCGCTCGCAGACTCTTATTCTCGCTGCTCATTTTCAGTTGTTTCTGCTCCGTTTTTTTTTATGTTTTTTTTTTTCCTTTTAGGTGAGTAGACAATGCACTGACAAAAAAACCTTTTATCTATAAATACTTGCTCAGGGATTTGAGCGTTTGAACGTTCTCTAAACAGCTACATCTGTTGACATAGCCAATATTTTCATTTCACACCATTCTCAAAAAGTCCTTCCTTGTGTTTATTGTGATGAATTATCCTTCATATTGTAATCAGTGGACTTTTTAAATGTATTTTTAATGGCTACATCTGTTGACACAGCGACAGTGTTTATTTCAAGTGGTTCCAAAGACTTCTCTTGACTGTAATACAGTACAATACAATATGGCTTATTGTACCCAGTTGACTTTTTGAATGTATTTTTAACAGCCACATCTGTTGCCACCATTTTGTTTCATCCAACGCCAAAGATGTCCCTTGTTTCAACTATAAGAAACGATAATGGCAGATGCCATCTCAGAACAATTTGCATAGCATGTGCTGCTCCAGTGGGTGTTGAGCTTCTGTTGAGGCTCCACACCTCTATTTACTGTTTCCTCATCCAGCATAAAATCATCAGTTCACACAAAAAATGCTTCGTGATCATCATTTTTAGGGCATAATTATATGTATTAGTGGATGTGAACTATCTCCTGATAAAAAGGCTGCAATCTGTAAAAAGCCAAGAACAATGGGTTATAATCATAAGATAACAAAAAGTTTTTGATGTAACTGTTTATATGCACTGTACACAGTTATCTGTGCATTCAATATGTTTCATGCAGATTTTAATAAAAAGCAACATGCACATTATCTGTCATTATCTGGATATTGATTAAGTTTTAAATGACTGGAAACAATATATTCTGTCTCACAGAAAATTATTTAAAAATATTTCATTAAAATATTTAATATTCAATATCTATTTGATTCATTTGATGTCAGTTTTTTTTTTTTGTTTTTGTAAAACAACTCAATTTCTTGGCCAGAAAAAGTTTGACAGCATGTGAAGGGCCCAAAGCTGAAGATTGAACCTAAAAGATATATTTTTGTCCAAACTGACAATCCACAAGCCAAAGATTGCAGTTTACTACTATAGAAGAATACAAAAATAATAAAATAAAATTTGAGCAAAATTGAGTGAATTTAGTAATTTCTAAAAAAAAGTTACGTGTTGTTCCTTTAAGTGCTGCTCCTGGTACTGAAGCTCTGATAAATGTCCACACATCAGGCTGAGCCATTAGAGCCGCAGCCATCTGCTGTGAGTGAGCAGCAGCATCTGTGAAACCGCTGGAGTTACAGCCACCGAACATTAGTGCATAACCGTGGCAGACACAACAACACCAGGACAGAGAGTCTGCGTCTGTGTGTGTTGTTGACGCATTTGCAACTGTGTGTGTGTGTATGTGTGTGCGTGTGCTTGCGTGTGTCGTCCCACAAAGTTATCGATCACGATGTAAAGTGAGTGGCTAATCAGGGGCTGATGGTGATGTTTTATGTATCCTACATCCATAAAGGCTTGTTCTACAAGACAGACACACACACACAGAGACACACACACTTACACTGTAACACCACTCAACAGAACAGGAACTTTATTGATTTACGCATAATTGGCCTGAGGCCCTTCTTGAGGAGAGAAATATGCATGGCAAGGGATCGCCATGTCAATAAGTAGTGTGCTGGTGTGTGTGGTGTAACTGTAGAGCCTGTTAAGACATGTCTGTCGCGGTAAAAACAGAAAACACACACACATACATACACACACAGACATAGGCACAATTGCTCCTGTGAGCTGGCCATGATTTAGCTGCTTCATTACCATGTCGGCAGCTAAAATTAACCTTTCTGGTGGACTGTTAACCTTGTGTGTGTGTGTATATGTGTGTGTTTGCACACGTGTGTGTTTGACACTCATGATAAGGCGAGTGGGTTCCGTCAAACCGGATGTGTCACAGTGTTAAGTACATTACAGGGAATTAACAAGTCAGGCAGAAGAAAGCAGGACAGCACATAGATTCAGACCAATTACCGATCTGACTTTAGCTCCATGTGAAAACTCTGTTATCAGGCAGGAGAGAAGCTGTAGCCAAGGATTCTGGGTAAAAAAAAAAAATAATAATGTTCAAACCTTTGCTGCAACCTAGAGTCAATGCTGAAATAAAACATCTCAGGTCAGTTATAACTGGTTTAGGATACACACAAACACACACACACACACACACACACACACACACACACACACACACACACACACACATGCAGACATGCCATACAGGACTAAAAAGATGGACCATGGACTGTTTTTTATTTTATTTTCTAGCGATTACACATCAAAGTAATACACCACTTTAGAAAGAGGTGCAGATGCTCACTTGTGTGTGTGTGTGTGTGTGCGTGTGTGTGTGTGTCTGCGCACATGCGTATGGGGTTCCATTCAAAATGCATGTGTTCGTGCGTTTTGTGTGTCAGACAATGTTCTAAATGTCTCCATAGCTCAATTTCAATAGACTGGTAAGCGATCGATTGGCAGTAATTTATGGTTTGATGTGCCAGGATGAGACGAGCTGTCCACTTCCCTTTTAAGAGCTCGATTAGAACTCCCAGTAAAGATGATTCCATCTGTGTCACTGAGTGCTAATTTACTCCCACCACAGACCATTTAGACCTACACACACACACAAGAATGGAATGACACTTAATGCACGCACACGTCTGTACATCATTCTATCACTTGTGATGTTTCTCTCCATTCTTTATATATTTCTTCCCATATCAGCTTGATTTATTTTTAATACATATTGGAGCTGCGGCTCCAGTAGCTCCCAGTATGTTTCAAAGGGACATTTAATTTAACACCTAAAGTGAAAGAAGGAAATTAAATTGACCCTCTGTTAAATGAAAATGGGACATTTGTCCAGGAAATACTGTAGGCATGAACAGCTCCACATGTTTCTGTTGAAAATAACACAAATAACAAGACCATGAAATGATTTTTATTGGCTGGAAATCTATTGTAAATCAATCAAAACACTGGACATGTCTTCAGTTTTCATCTGACCCGGACACAGGCTGAGGATTTACCAGATCCACCAGGCTGTGATGTCAGCCTGGTTTTACCTGTTAAAATGCATCTGTCTCCTTGATAAACACTAGAGCTGCAACTAACGACCATTCTGAGTTGATTATTCCATTGGTTAATAAAATGATTAATCAATTAGTTGTTTGGTTCATAAAATGGTGAATTGTTTAATTCATGTTTACTTTCCCTTCGACAGCCTGACTTGTGGCTTTTTAAAATACCATATATGTTGTGTTTAAATGAAATAAATCCAGTGGAATTCATAACAAACTTCTGTTAACAAGAGTTGCAATGATTAGTTGATTATTTAATAAATATATTTAATTAATGAATTAATAATTAATAGTTTTGACAATCACTTTATAAAGTGATAGATAGATAGATAGATAGATAGATAGATAGATTCATTACACATTGAGTGAAATATTTTTTTTCCTGTAATGAGTTACTGAGTTAGTTAATGTTCAACACTTTAAATCATTTTGTGATCAAACATGTAATGTTATACATTAATAATAATAATAGTAATAAACTTTATTTATATAACAGTTTATACAAAAAAGAAGTTCAAAGTCCATGTCAAGATTTTCATGAATACAGATTCAGAGAATGTATAATCATCACAGTAGAGCTGCATTGATTAGTTGATGAAGTGAATAGTTTCCAACTGTTACATTAATCACCAACTATTTTGATAACCAATTAATTGGTTTCAGTCATTTGTAATTAGAAAATGTCCAAATTCTCTGGTTCCAGTTTCTCTTCTCTGATTATTTTCTGGTTTCTTTCTTGAACTCTGTTGTTATTTATCATCCTACGAATGTCACTGCTGGAGACAAGAAGATGCTGCTATAAAGATGTTCAGAGGTTGTTGTTTGGTCAGAGTTGACCTTCAGTCTGTTCTGTTGTTGTCTCAGCTCCATCAGGTCTGTCTCCACCTCGGCTTCATCCAGTAAATGAATCCACCATCCAGATCCACTGGGATCCACCAGCACAGCTCAATGGACCAGAACCTCTGTACCAGGTCTGTGAGTGTGTGTTTTCTATACACTTTATATAATATATTAAAACCCATGGCTCATTCATGGCTTCTTCTTCTTCTTCCAACATGCCTCATCTATTATTCCTATAATTTAAATTATTATATTTCATCCTATTGTTATGGTAACGACTCTAATTTCATACTTCCAGGTGGAGAGAACAGATGTTTCTCTGTCTGATCCACTCGGTCCTTTTGTCAGAGGAACCAGGTTCTCAGGAAACAGTTTCTACCAGTTTCCCAGCGAAACACTTCCTATCAACAGCGATTTCACGGGTAGGAAACATGTCTACATGCATGCAGGCGTGTGTGTGTAGATGATCACTATAAAAACACATATTTACCTTTAGTAGATCAGGTCTGTGCAGTGTTTTTCTGTTTGTGAAGCAAACAGAAAAGCCTTAGTCTGGCTGTGACATTCCTTCAAAATGACTCCTCCACTCATCTTAAAGGACAATTATCTTTCTGTTTACCAGCATCATTAGAGGGTTGAGCTGCACTGCCAAACATGTTCTGCTTCATCTGAGGACATCACCCAGTCTGATGCTCATAATTAATGACTGCTGATACGAATCAGTGCCATTTCAGCAGGAAAACTATTCAGTGCCGCTGAAGATTACTTCACTGTCCTGCACAAACCAAGCATCATGACTTTTGTCTTTTTGTGGACATTTTCTCATCTGGATGTTAAAGATACTTTTAAAGCAGGTTTCATGTTGCATAAATCAGCTTTATTGAAATGTGAAAGCGCCATGTTGGTCACAGAAACATCTTTAAAAACACAAATATATTTTCAACACAGAATCATAGGATTCATGTTCAGTTCTTATGTTTAAATCTGGAGTATTAGGAGCAAATATAAATATACAAATACTGAAGAACAGGTGTGTTTATAAAGGAGGTTTTTAAGTACCCACACACACACACAGACACACACACATGCACACACACACACACACACACACACATTTTGTGTTAATAAAGGTTTTCTTAAGGTTCTACAGGCTAAAGGAATTAAATTACAGGGGTGAATTTGTATCCATCAACCACCAAAACAAATGAATATCTCCAAATCACAACATAACCCTAATTATATTTTTATTAGTATTAAAATATATAAAAATATAGTTTGTTTTTGTAATTTCTTTAGAGGTAAAACTTACATTTCTAGTTAATTTGATGTATTTTTAATTGAGAAAATCGCATTAACTAAATTTCAACAGAAAATCTATATTTACATATTATCAGTCGGACTGAAACTAAAAACTATTTTGATTCACTTATTAAAACAATTAATTTTCCCATTTGTAAAGTTGTTAAAAGAATAAAGAAATGAGAAAATAATCTCACTTGGAAAGCTGGAACCAGAGAATTTGAATTGAATTTTGTTCTTGAAAATGATGGTGAATAAAACCAATTAATTGATCAAAATAGTTGGCGTAGTTAATGGGGTAGTCAATTAGTTGACTAAACATAAAACCTATTTTTGAAGTTTATTCTTAAATTCTTGAATTTTGAGCTCATATTATTTTCCTTCATGTTTTGATTTGTTTGCTCAGATTTTATTTATTTTGTCTCATATAGTTAAATAATCTGCCAATGTAATGAGATAATCTATGATAATTCTACTCACTATTGGACTAATTGATCTAAAAAATAAGATATTTTACCTGATAAGATTTATTTTTTTGCAGCAAAAAGTACTTTAACTATAATGCTTTTAATTACAGTTTGCTGCTAATACTTTGAGTAGGTTTACTTAAATAGGATTCTTAATGAAGGACTTTCACATGGTATAGAGTTTTTTTCATATTGTTATATTAGATTCGATTAGATATTAGACACCACTTCATTGATCCTTTGGAAGTTTCCTCAGGGAAATTAAAGCTCCAACACGTCACATACAGCACTGTTGTAAAACTTAAGAAGAAATATGCCAAAAAACACCCTAAAAAATAAATAAATAAATAAATGCCTATACACACTTTTGTTATTGCTACATGGTTATTGTAAACGTACACATGATGTAAAGTTGGTGAGTAGATTATTGCACATGGAATTGTTGGAAAAATACACATGGCTAACTATTCTATGTACATTTTATATTATGAATTATATAAATATCTAAATATAAATATATTAAGAGTATAATACAAATATAATAAATATAAGCTTTAAGTCAAGAAATCAAATAGAAATTGTATAACATAATATAAAATATATAGTATATGTAAAATTATGTATAAAAAATATAATATGCAAGGATATAGCTATACATATACACTCATCAGCCACTTTATTAGGTACACCTGTCCAACTGCTCGTTAACACTTAATTTCTAATCAGCCAATCACATGGCAGTAACTCAGTGCATTTCGGCATGTAGACATGGTCAAGACAATCTGTTGTTCTGTGGGCGGAAATGCCTTGTTGATGCCAGAGGTCAGAGGAGAATGGCCAGACTGGTTCGAGCTGATAGAAAGGCAACAGTGACTCAAATAACCACCTGTTACAACCAAGGTAGGCAGAAGAGCATCTCTGAACGCACAGTACGTCCAACTTTGAGACAGATGGGCTACAGCAGCAGAAGACCACGCCGGGTGCCACTCCTTTCAGCTAAGAACAGGAAACTGAGGCTACAATTTGCACAAGCTCATTGAAATTGGACAATAGAAGATTGGAAAAACATTGCCTGGTCTGATGAGTCTCGATTTCTGCTGCGACATTCGGATGGTAGGGTCAGAATTTGGCATCAACAACATGAAAGCATGGATCCATCCTGCCTTGTATCAACGGTTCAGGCTGGTGGTGGTGGTGTAATGGTGTGGGGAATATTTTCTTGGCACTCTTTGGGCCCCTTGGGACCAATTGAGCATCGTTGCAACGCCACAGCCTACCTGAGTATTGTTGCTGACCATGTCCATCCCTTTATGACCACAATGTACCCAACTTCTGATGGCTACTTTCAGCAGGATAATGCACCATGTCATGAAGCTGGAATCATCTCAGACTGGTTTCTTGAACATGACAATGAGTTCACTGTACTCAAATGGCCTCCACAGTCACCAGATCTCAATCCAATAGAGCATCTTTGGGATGTGGTGGAACGGGAGATTCACATCATGGATGTGCAGCCGACAAATCTGCACCAACTGTGTGATGCCATCATGTCAATATGGACCAAACTATCTGAGGAATGCTTCCAGCACCTTGTTGAATCTATGCCACAAATAATTGAGGCAATTCTGAAGGCAAAAGGGGGTCCAACCCGTTACTAGCATGGTGTACTTAATAAAGTGGCCGGTGAGTGTATACACACTTATATATATACAAACACATGTATACACACACACATACATACAATCCAATAATAAAAGAATAATATTGAAAAAAAATATTTTCTATAACTAGAAAAGTTACATATAGTAGTAGAAGTATATATTTGTACTTTTCTTCAGTAAATTATCAGAATTCTTCTTCCACTTCTGCAAATCTACATGTTCTGTAAACTGTCTCCATTCAGCTTCATTCAGAGAATGAAAATAATCCGTCTGTTCCACTTTCGTCCTTTATCTCTGCTCCTGTTCACCGCTCGATGTTGTGTTTTTATCCTAAATCAGCGAATGATTATTTCTCATCTCGTCCCTGCCTCTTCATCACAAAGGCGAATAGATCGGTGCAGCGCTGGCAGCAGATAGATGATGATTTTTGCTGCTGAGGGTCCTCTCCTCTCTCCTCCTTCATAAAGGGTAATGGATCAGACAATCACTTTGAGACCGGATCTATTCTGGACCATCAATGTGTCGGCAGTCCTCAAAACCATCGCCCTTTTACAACCATCAATACTAATAGCATCATCTACAGACAATTATTCCCATCGAAGTGCACGGAACAGCGAACAAATCAAAGCCAAATTGGATTATGAATGTAATGCAGTGTAATGCTCCTTGGAGAGTCGATTGATCACTGAGACTCGTCAATCGCTGGTGTCTGTGGAAATCGAGTAACTCTGCAATGACGACTGCAAAATGTTCACATTTCTTTAGTTTCTTAACACATTTTTTTTGCTATATTTTGAAATAAATTATACACGTTGCATTTAATAATTATCCATTATAAGTGGGTCAGTGGCAAATAATGTTTGGCAAGATGAAAAATTCCATAAAAAAAATAAAATACAGTTTTTAGAAGCATTCATCAGGTCTCTCAAAATGTACATTTTGTGCACATGTTGGTTTCTTTTTATTTAAAAGTCCATTTGTATTTTTTTTTACACGATTGTGTGATTTTATGACATGAAATGTCAAATGGTGTAACCGAAAAAGAATGATAAATTTAAAATATATAATCCACCTAGGATGTAAAACTTTTTTTTTTTTTTAACTTTTTAAGATAGTTAAACTATCTGGTACCAAGTTTTTAGGATTATGCCACATCACATTTTTGTCACTGACCCAAATTTATAAACAAATGTAGATACATTTTTTAATATATAATTTTAATCTGTGTACTGAAGTTATTTTTTTTTGTCTTCCAAACTATTTTCCTCTTAGGAAAATAATTAATGATTAATTCTTGGCCTTACTGTGGCCAGTCAGTCATTTTCTATACCTGCTTATTCCTCATTAGGGTCGCAGGGGTCTGCTGGAGCCTATCCCAGCGCGTTATGGCAAGAGGCAGGGATACACCCCAGATGGTCGCCAGCCCACCATGGGGCACACACACCATTCACTCACACCTAAAGGCACACAGAAAGGTCCCAAGACCCAGGACCCAAGGAGGTCTTGAACCTGCAACCTTCTTGCTGTGAGGCAACAGCGCTAACCCCTGCACCACCATGTTGCCCCTTACTGTAGCCATCTAAAGCAATTCTTAGTATTAATTTATTTTTTTATTTACTAAGTTATTATTATTATTCATTCATTTATTATTTTGATATACCTATTTATTATTTTTTATATTTATATGATTATTTAATTTTTGTGTGTACGTGTGTTATTTTTTTAGTTCTGCAGTAATTGTTTTGTCATATTGTGTTGGACTAGAGATGTACCAATCCCATACCCGGATCAGATACCGGCTCCAATAGTGACCAGTCAGACCAATCATCTCATTACTTTGATTCTATGTTTGCAAGCTGGTTACGTCATCATGCAGAGCAGCACAGTAACATGGAGCCACCACCGGACCAAGTCATTTGGAAACATTTTAAACTTAATAAGATAACAAATCTGACCGCTGTGTGGTTAAATAAACAACAACTCCGACGTGTGTCCCAGACTCTGAATGACCCGCTCACAAGCCGCGAATGAAGGATGTTTATCACAGTGAGAAGTTCTGCATAGAGGGAACGTGTTGGTCTGATGAATCAATGCTTCCTCTTCACAGTAGCAACCGTACACCAGGTAAAAAACAAAAGAAAGCCAAAACACCTAAATAAGACATATTCCAGACTGTATGTAGCAGACTTTTTTTTCTTTTTGCAGGACTTTTTTTTCCGGGTCCTAATCCTCCTTCAGTCAACCGGATGTAGCACATATGTTTGGAGCCCATTGATATCAAAGAGAAAATGCTTTTGGGGCAAATTTTGAAACGGAAGTGACAGAGAAGCCGCTAAATCACGGCTGAACTGACCAATCAGAGCCTTTGCTGTTCACGTCGGCGCAATGTGCACCTACGCATCGCTTCGACGCAACAACAACGCAATGTGTCCCTGCGCGGACCTGCCAGTTATGCACATCTTTAAGTGCATCACCCCGTTTCCCGTTTATATCACTTTAATAAATACACTCCATTTCTCTATCAAACTTTTCTTATTGTTGATTGAAGAGATGATTAAAGAGTAACAGCACATAGTAAACTAGTGATCATGGAATTGTTGGCACTGTTCCAAAAAGTCGTCAAATTATTCATCCCGGTATAAAAAAAGAAGCAAAAGCATATTGTCTTTAGTAGACATGGAAAATAAAGTTTGCTGAAAAGATGCTCATCCACCTTACCATCCATGCTAAAGGGGGGTGGGCTGTGCGGTGATTCCACCCCATCCATCCATCCATCCAACAGTTCATTCATTCAACAGTAGTATGATATGTTGAGTTCATGGATCGGTTTCAGATTGGATCGGAAAAATCTGGATCGGTACATCACTAGTTAGGACACTCAAAAATAAGATCTTAAGGGATATTTATAATAAACAAAAGACAACAACCACAAACACACCAGTAAACCAGCAGCAGCTTGGTTCGAGACCAACAAAATAAAAGTTCTGGCCAATCCAATCCCCAAATTTTAATCCAATTGAAAACGTCTAAGGTGGTCAAAAATTCTGTTTCTCAGGAAAAACCAAGAAACACCTGTTCATAGGAGCCATATGTTGGTCGACTCCATGTGACACGAATGTGAAACAGATCTCAGAAAACATCGTTATATGAATAAATATTACTTTAGTGATTCACAGTATCCTAAAGATTTATCAGTTTATATAGTACATATAGTACAACAGCCTAATATTCAATTTTCTTCATTTTCTGTAGAGTAATTTAAGAGATTGACACATTTTTCTTCACATTTTCATTTAGGATATGAAATGCAGTGTTTCTCATCAAAAATCATCTCTCATCAAAATAAAACTTATTCATTCAAGGATTTAGGCTTTACTCATGTTTGATAACACACTGATTTTATTTAAACCTGCTATCTTCTTTAAATCCTTTTTTTTTTTAGTTCAGACGCAGCTTTAATGTCTGATTAGTTTCCTGTGGGAAACAGCTGATCATCATTTGTCTCTGTCCTTGGAATATTGATAATTTTCTTTTGGTTTTCCATAAATTGTTCATTCAGTCTAAATCCAGTCTCTCTCATTTCTTACCGCGCTCCTCTCTCATCAGGATCAATACCTGTATGTTAAATTTAAGTTGTTTATCATGTAAAATCACATATTTGCCCTTTAACCTTCACTTTTACGACCACTTTACTAAAATAGTTTTTAAACAAATGGATTGCTTTGCTGCTATTGTGACAGGATGCGATTATTCCATAAATGATAAGTTCAGGTGTGATTAACGATGCTGCTTCATGCTGAATGAATTTAAGCTACTTAAGGTCAAAATTAAGCACACTGAATCTTACTTTAGACACAACAGCATCATAACAGGTGTAATCAGGACATTGATGTGAAAACCCTGTAAGTGCTTATTTCCATAAATGCTAAATGTTAGTCTATTTATCTTCTACTACCCTACTTAAAATCACAATCAAGTCAACGTCACTCTGCTCTTTATTGTATTTGTAAGGATTCATCTTCTTCTATTTTCTGTCTAAATGAAGCCTTTTTGACCTATAAATGTGTCCCAAAACATTTTCACACCTGCATTATTACTAAAAAAGTGATTTTCAAACTACTTTGTTTGTCATGAACATCATTATGAAATAACATGAGAAAGTAAAAAAAATGATCTTGTGTAATTTTTTGAAACAAAATGTTAAAACAATGTCTAACTGAAAAAAGATTGATGCATTTTATATAAATAATCCACCTAGAATATAAAACGTGTTGATGGTATGTGATTTCATTTTTTTTTTTTTTAACTTAGAGTTAAACTACCAAGTTTTTAGGGTTACTAAAAGGGCTATATATGACAGTTTTGTCTCTGACCCACATACAAAATACCATGACATGAACAATGAAATATTGCAATGTAATATAATTGCAATGTAATATAATTAAAAGCTGTAATTTCAAAATGTCCAATCATCCTTTATCATAGCTTTTCACATGTGGAACAAACCAAACTGACTTCAGTGAGTTCTATGTTTTTTTTTTTTTTTGTATGTGCAGATCTATCACTTTATTGCGGTTAGAAAACCAGATTCTAGTCGGAGCTGGACCTTCCCAATATAGCTGACGTTAAAGTATGTTGGCACACAGAGATATACGTACATAAGAAAGGCTAGCTGTTTCATCCACGCTGACGGCCAATGGAGTCGAACAACCACACTGGCGGCCATCTTGCCACAGGCAGCTCACCCAACCATAACAATGTATCATGGTGCATCTTCTTTTAAATGACCAAAACTTATTTTTCAAACAGTTTGGTTTGTTAGAAATGTCAGAGATGTATTAATGCCACCGCAGACTTATAGTTTTTTAATTATATGGCTCAGATCAAGTCAGTCATGGCTTGACCTGTGCACAGGAAGTGACTCAAATGTTGCAAAAATCAACGGATTGGCATGAAATTTACGGTGATCTACACATCATTTGCTGCAACATTATCTGTAATCAGTGGCTATTCTCTACTGCCACCTAGTGACGCAGCAAGTAATCTACATTCTTCGGTCCATCGCTGCTTGCAGCTTTAATTTATCTTTGAATTCAGGATCTGAATGGGTTCGTCTTTTTTAAAGTAACACATTTAAACTGATTGTCTCCTCTCCTCTCCTCATCTATAATTCCTCAGTATTCAAGCATGAAGCGGCCTTTTGGAATGAGGACAACGTCCTGTTCGTAGTTTCACTAATCCAGATGTATTTCTCCAAACTACAGTAAATGAAGAGAGATGAAACATCACAAACCGATTTAGAAAAAAAAATGAATGCAGAAATAAATAGACCTGGATAATTTCCAGACAAGTCTAATACAGAAACTGCTGTGGCCTCGCTGCACCAGGAAAGAGGGAAATGTTAAATGATAGAAATTATTTTTCCTTAATTAATATGATTGATTGCCAGGCACTGACGTTGAGAGGAGAGGGGGAGAAATGTGGGAAGGGAAAGTTTGCACAGACATCATTAGTTTTTCCCCATTTAAAGATTAATCAGAGGAGGCTGGGCTCTTTAATTCTGTCATTTGTATATTTAATGGGCTGCTGCAGAATCTATGGGTGTAATTAGCTAGCTGCCGCGCTCTCATTAATACGCCAGGCTCTGATTAATGCCAGCAGAGAGCTAACATGACTAGAGTTATTCAGGTTATGTTGTGTAGATGATTACACACAACCTCCTCTGTTTACTGAGACAGAAGAGAAACAATACAACAACACATGAAATAATACAACTCATAAATAAGACTCTATTTAAAACTTTAAATGGCTGATTATTGTTATTGTTCATGTTACATAGTGTGGAATATATAAAAAATAATAAGAAGATAAGCAATAAACTCTGTTTATAATAGTCTATAATCATTTTTAAAAGACTTAATTTAAACCATATCATTATCTCCCTTATCAGTACCTGACTTGATGATGTGAGTATAATTGGTTTTATGTACTTGTAGGTCATGAAATGTTTTTTTTTTACACTACATTAAGTAATATGTCACATATGACACAACAGAATCATGAAACAACACAGATTCAATTTCATATTTTGTTAATTAAGACTGGAACTAATGATTATTCGGATTGTTGATTAATCTATTGATTATTGGAACGATTATTCTATTAGTTTTTTTGGTTCATAAAATAGTGTAAAATGTTGATCACTGTTTCTTAAAGCTGAAGATTCAACTTAAAATGCCTTTTTTGTCCACCTGTCCATTAAAATCAAATTTGAGAATCTGAAGAATTTGTATAGTTTCTTCTTCAAAATGGCTTTAAACTATTAATCAATTATCAAAATAGTTGATGATTAATGTGTTGGTGAAAATGTGCTTTTACAGTTAGGTGTGAAAAGGGGACTTTTTGAAGGCTATACCATTTTCAAATAAAAAAAAAACTCACTAGGGTAAGTAAAATGTATGTATTAATTTTTTTTTTTACGTTTAATTCATTTTTAATGTTTTAATCTATTTTTTATATGATAAAAAATGTCCATATGGCAACAATATGCAAATATGGGAAATTCCTAGTGTATACAACCTAATGGACTCCCATTGACTTGCAGTCCCCTCCAAAAGTATTGGAACAGCAAGGTCAATTCCTTTGGGGGTTTTTTGTACAATGAAGACATTTGAGTTTCAGATCAAAAGATGAATACAATGTCCCAAGCAGCCATGAACACGAAGGGGTGTGAATTTAACAAAAGTAATTTATTTACAAAGGCAAAAATAAGGAAACAAATATAACAAGAGGGTGTGACTACTAAGTGTTAAATCTTCAGGGTGGACCAAGGCCAAAATTAACAAACTGTTCCTATCTACAAAGGAAGAAAAACAGACCTACCACAAAATATGACTACAGTCATAATGCTATCCTGAGTTTTTCTTACATATTTTTAAATGTAGGTATTTAGGCAATTTTTAGTAATAAAAGTAAACCATTCAAAATATTTTTTTACCATAAGTAAAGTAATATGTCATGCAATACAGGTTTGAAGTTTATTATAGTACATTCACTGTCACTGATTAAGTTGTGTTTTTTCAAAAATCTGCTAATTCAATTGTTGTTTAATTTAAAGTCCACCATTGAAAAGTGGGCGTATCCCAGCACATGATGGACGAGTCTGGCAGCAGCTAATGTCTTGATTGACAGGTGGATGTAATGATGCTTTTAGTTGAAAGTGCTCTGAGGGTGACGTCCCCAAAAGAAACAGTTTTAAGTTAAATCAGTGAATCATATGAGCAGAGACTTGAATCAGTGACACGTTAAAGGAACACATACGTGTTGTGGGAAGTGTGAGCCTGTCAGATTTCAGCGTGTTCTCAGGTGCTCTGATACCTGCTCACATGTTCTCAGTCTGTAACAGAATGTGTCAGGATGTGAGCTCACGTCTGTTTGTTGATGGATCCTAAGTGGTTTTCAGCGTGAAGTAGCGCATCTCCTGAGGGGAAATAACAAAGAAGTAATGCTGAGCATGAGCAGCGTCACTTAGCTGCTGCTGTTCACCTCTGACACACACACACACACACACACACACACACACACACACACACACACACACACACACACACACACATACATACAGGACTTAATTTTGAGGGCTGCAACTAACTAGTAATTTAATACTGTGTAATTTAAACTAATATTTCTATATTAACTGATGTTAAATAATGTTAATTATATATTTTACCCTCTATTGCATAGTGTTGCTTTATAGCAACAATTACTTCATCTTCAATTTTCTAAAAAGCTCTGAAATCTATGTTTTTACGGTTATGTGTAAAAACGGGGGCTTTTACTTTTTAAGGTCATACAATTTATGAGGTCACATGACCAGGATATCCTGTTCGCTCATGGACATTTGACCTGTGAGCATCAAGGTGTCATAACCAAAGCTTGTATTTTATTCAGAATTTGTGAACATTTTCACCAAAAAAAAAAGTTTTAACTTGAATTTAATTCAATTTGAATGAATTGATTTTTCAATTCAATGATATAAGTTGTTGTTTTTTTCATGCTAAAATAGATTTGTTGCCATATGTCAACAATATGGAAATAAAAAAAAATCCTAGTGCATAAAACCAAATGGAGTTCCATTGACTTACATGCATGCATCCTGAGACTATGTAAAACTTTTTCTTTTAAATATATCTATTATTAAGGTCATCTTAAGTAATAACAACATTGAAAACAGTTTTTTCCATATCTGAGTAATATTTCATGCAATAGAGGGTTAATTTGTGTTTAATTTGTATTTGACTATAATTAATTTGTGTCATGCCGTGTCATTCATTTATTTGTTTGAGATATATAATAGAGCTACAACTAATGACTATTCTGCTCAATTAATCTGATGATAATTGAAATAATTATTCAATTAGTTGTTCATAAAATCATGTAAAATATTGATTGAATTGAATTTTTGTCCAGACCAACAGCCCACAACCCAAAGATCATCAGTTTACTATTATAGACAGAGAATTCTGACATTTTCTTTTTTCTTTTTTTTTTTGTAAATTGATGAATCAAATTGATTCATCAATTGTCAGAATAATTGGAGATTAATGTAAAAGTTGGCAACTAAACGATTAATCAACTTATTGTCACCCAAGCTGTAGAATTGTGCTTTTTCTGCTGGTCTCTTTGTTATTTAGTGGATCAGGGCTGTGTTTCCCTGCTACAATGAACCTAAACGTTCTTTAATAGCTAATAGCTATGAAAATTCTACCTTATAGAATTAACAATTTTATTCTTAAAATTATCAGAATTTTTTTCGGTTATTAACTTTAGAGGTGCTGATCCAGTTAGGAACCTGTACCAAAGAAAGTTCAGGTCTCAGGACTCGTCCTTATGAGACAGATGCTATAGTGATTCTGCAACTTCAAGGTCAAATCCTATGAGTGAGTGTCAGCTCTGTTCTCTGTGTATATGAGTGACAGACTGTTCCTCCTACTATATAATGCTCAGAGTAACATTATCTGTTGCTGTTTTACGATGGATAACAGTTTACACCATAGCAGAGGAACACGTGAATATATCCAGAGGAGGAGAAAAGGTCAAGAAAAAGCAGAGGAAGGTTAAAAGCAGAGGGCAGAAAGAAAGAAAGAGCAGGGGAGTGTGACAGAGGAGAAGGTTAAAGGGGGGTAATGTAATGTCAGGTATCTGTCATGACTTCACTCATATCTGAGCTGACAAGGTCGAGAATGTAAATGACACATGTCTGCAGAGCCACAGACCATCTACGACACTTTATGCTGCACTTTACATGTTTATGAATCATTAACGGGGGTAAAAAGGATTGATTCTAGTTGTGATTAAAACAAAAAAATTAAAACAAATATATGAATTATTAAATTAATATGAATTATTAAAAGATAATTGACAATTCATGTAATAGTTAGCAGTTAATCAATTAATCAAATATTTTTTTAAGCTTAATTTAAGAAACTTTGCATTTCCGCCTAGGTTTCAGTATGACGTGTAAAGTCAATGATCCGCTCCAATAACTTTGCAAAAAGCAAACTATCACTTACTAGTCCCAATAAATATTTTTTTATAAAGTAGGAAAAAATCGAAAAGCATTATTCCTGGTGTGTGAGCTGTGCAGAGATGAAACATTTACAAAAAAAAAAACCTTTATTCCTAGATTCAGGTTTCATTCACTTTCTCATTTCTGGGAGGAAAAATACAACAGTTTCTTCCTGTCAGTCTCACATCAATTGTTTATATTCTAAATTAGTTTTATTATTAGACAGAAATGAAAAACCCGAACCTTCTTATCGACCACAACTTGATGTACATTAAAATGAGAAAAATGAGTATTAGACCCTGTTTTGTATAATATTCATTAGAGTTTAGACACTGTTGTCATTATCTGACTTTATTTTACATTTCTACCATCTTCTAATGATTCTAATGATTTATTTAAATCAGACAGATTAGAGCTTTTCATCTGTTTTAATTCAAGAAACAACCCCCAAAAAACAAAACAATTAATTGCTTGATTATCAATAGATCACAATGCTAATTAGAAAATAACCCTTGAGAGCTCAGACCTCCACCAAACATATTGTGACTTCCACCCAACATTGTTGTTCTAGAAGTAGTCAAAGTCTTCTCAACAGTGCCTCGAGTGTAGCATGCAAAGAAAACAAGCTACAGGTTCCAGATTTCACCACCAGGCGACTCTAAACCATAGCACCTGTCTGAAGGTCCATTTACCACAATGTTACCAAACAACAAAAACTTCAAAGTGATCCCAAAACCATTCAAATCATTAACAAAATGTAGTGATCTGTTCATGGTACCATTCCGAACATTCGCTGAAAATTTGACAAAAGTCTGGTGGACACATTTTGAGGTATTTTTCTAACAGACAAATAAATAAGCAGACAAACAGAACCTCATTGGTAGAGGTAATTAGTTGCAGCCCTTCTACAAACCTATATTTCACTATGCTAGTGTGTAACAGCAGAGAAAACCTGTACTTTCCTTGAGAATAGTGTGATAATTGTCTGGTCTCTATTTTCCTGTTTGACTCTTATGTTAAGTGAACTCACTTTGCGATTACTTAGCTAACAGCAGCTCTGATGAAGTTGGACTGTTTCTGTTCAGCTGCTCAGATCTTCCCACACGTCTGTTCCCCACAGACACACATTCACACACACATAAAGCTGCTCGGTGTCACTGTGGATCTGTAGTGGATTAAGATCCAATCTCTGATCCACAGGAACATGACAGCACTGTGTGTGTGTGTGTGTGTGTGTGTGTGTGTGTGTGTGTGTGTGTTTGTGTGTGTGTGTGTGTGTGTGTGTGTGTGTGTGTGTGTGTGTGTCTGTGTGTCTGTGTGTCTGTGTTGTATTAATGAGGAGCTGCACACCGAGAGATGTTTAAAACACATAAGCGCAGTGGTTCTTGTTGACAAAACACACATATTTAATGTAAAACTTTTAATTTATTTTTGTGGAGCCACATTAGTTTCTAAATGATGCAGCAAACAGAAGAGGTTTGTAATCCTTTTTATAATTGTTTCAACAAAATGTTTTCAGACCAATGGTTTTTCTTCTCGAATCTATATAGACTACATCCTTTTCTTCTTATTATTATTGCATTTTAATTAATCATTTATTTTACTTACAATAAAATGTTTTAATTGCAACATTTATACTTTATGCTCTTTAAAAGCTCTAAAATCTTTAACTTTTTATTATTATTACAAACTTGTTCTGTTTGGTCCATAATTTGACTTAATCAGATAATTCTTCAAAACAAGTTGATTGGTATATTCACAGAGAAACAAAGTGTTGGGTAACTTGAGTAATATAATGAATATCTTATAAATTAAATATATATATATATATATATATATATATATATATATATATATATATATATATATATATATATATATATATATATATATATATATATATATTTAATAGTATTATATTTAATAGTAGTCTAAATTAGAATATGTTTTAAAACACTGGTAAAGATCCAGTTCATTTTCCATTAATTGTACTGAGAGCTGTTAAAATCATGGATGTTAGTCTGAGTTTTTCGGTTTTTCCTCTGAGGTTCATGTTTTCCCTGAAGTATCTTACTGGTAGATTATCGCTAACGTTAAAGTGGAAATGAACACGTTCCTGCTCTTTTTTTAAACCTGTAAACAGAGAGAAATCGTAGCTATGCTTAACTTCAAAGATCAGAGTGATGACAACAGGAGGCCGAGGTTACATCACACACACACACACACACACACACACACACACACACACACACACACACACACACACACACACACACACACACACACACTCATACTCACACTCTCACCAGAGTTTATTTTGTCAGCTACTTTTCCATTTATTTTAGTCTTAGTCTCATATCAAATGCCTATATTAGATTTAATCATATTTAGTCAATTTGCAGGTATCTGTAACAATAGGAATTATTGTTAGGAACCTTTGTTTAGTATGACGCACAGACATGTTTTGAAGTGACACCACCGGAGTTACTGGACTGAGCTGAATGTTCCCTACATGCGATAAGTTTAATAAGGTGTGTAACCCAGGAGGTTAAAACAATAGCAGAGAGTAGCTTCTGGTTATGAAGGAACAGACGTTGTTGCATTTCATGAGGGGCTGTCAGGGTCATTATTCAAAAAACATATATAAAATAAAGCACATTCACTTACTATGGTAAATATCTCACACACTTACAGATATAAAAGCATATTAAATGCTTTTATATACACAATTAAAATGCTGTGTTCCTACACATATTACTCAACTGAGTTGTATGTGCGAGCACATTTTAATAGTGTATGTGAGGTTTTACTATAGTATGTGAATGTGTTTTATTTTATGTATGTGTGTGAATGGATTGTCTTGAATAATGTCTCTGATGGCCCCTCATAGGCCCTGATGGCCCCTCATAGGCCATCAGGGCCTATGAGGGGACAGCACCGCTGGAGGCTCACTCAGACACACACACACACACACACACCCCTGGCAGAAAAGAGAGATACAGGCAATCCAGTGAAGGCACTTTTTGGATTGTAATTTAAAAGGTTTATGATGAAAAAATAAAAGAGACATTTTAGTAAGATATTTTATGTAGGTTTTGTATAAAATGCTTTGTACATGTTTTGGACCTGAAAACTGAGTACATTTTAGGAATCCATCTTTAAAACCCTGTTGAGGGTTTGAAATACCTCACTGGAACCAGGTCTGTTTATTGTTCCCTTTGAAGTGACTCACAGGGATGCCAAAATGGAAGGATGCACCTTGTCCTGTATATGGACATTGGATGAAAGAGGTCACATATTGTATTCAACTGGAAAAAAACATATTCTATTAAAGGTCAATTCAGAAATTCTCTGGTGCCTGGCAGCTCTTCTTTAACTACTTGGAAAATGTGAATGCAGATGAAATTGGATTATAAAATCATGCATGTATTTACTATATATCTATATATCAATTTTAATTATATCAAAATTGATATATAATTATGTCATATCATTTACTGTCATATTTATATATTCTTCAATTACCCTTATTCTCTCTCTCTCTCTCTCTCTCTCTCTCTCTCTCTCTCTCTCTCTCTCTCTCTCTCTCAGGTGTAGAGTTGAGTTTTCGGACCTGGTCTTCAAACGGCTTGCTGCTCTGTTCCTTCTCTCCAGGGAATCAGGACGAGTTCCTGGCTCTTCAGATAAAAAATGGACGTCCGTACTTTCTGTTTGACCCACAGGTATATCCAGATTTGTTCTTGATGGAGAATGTGTGACATTCGTATGGAATTTGTGAAACATTCTCTACATAATCCTATGAATGTCGAGCAACATGAATGATAAACTCTGTCAGTCACAGACTGTTCATTTGCTCTTTTTCCTTTCTCGCTTTTATTGGATTTTGCAGCTTTCTGCTCACATTCCATCATTGTTCACATCATAAATTGTGGACTGCTGTTCTGGACAAAAAAGATATTTTAGATTGAATCTGCAACTTTGGGAAGTTCTGTCACTTCAGACTTTCACTCATCGCATGAATTTTTTTCATCCATCTGCTTGCTATTTATTTCTTGGTTAAGTTATTATTATTTGACTCTTCTCCTTCTCTTTCTGTCCACCTGTCTTTCTGTCTTTCTCTCCTCTTCCTCCCTCCCTCACTTCCTCCTCCTCTAATAAATGTGATCTGCAGCCTCATTGGTTTCTGTCAGGGACTCAGGGAAAAGGGAAAAAACTTTGAAAGTATGTCAACGTTTGAATTGGACTGCAATTAACTCAATCCCTGCAGTCACCACGCGTGAATACCAATTGCAAGCTAATTAAGTTTTACACGCACACACACATACACACATAGCCCTGCGTCCCTTATCCATCCATACAGACACATGTACAGGGGTTAAAGAGTCAACGACTGTGATGATGAAAGTGATGATGGGAGATGATTACACACACGCACGCGCACACACACTTCTTCCACGATGCAACCATCTAATTGCACACTCAAAGAAAAACACACAAACACACTTTCCACTCTATGTCAGTATCAGCATCATCTACCTGATATCAAACTGTCTCCATAAGGATGAAGTACGGATGTTTCTGTGTGTTAATACGTCTGTGCCGTCTGTGTTTTCCTTCTCCAACTGGGTTGATTCCTTTGTTTAGTCTAGTTTGGGGTAATTAACAGTGGGAGTGGTGTCACGGCTTATTACTGTTCCCCTAGATACATATAGCTGGGCCCATTACTTCCCCCTATTAGCCTGTTGAGCTAGCCTAATGGGATTACCAGTGCAGGGGGGGTAATTTAGCATGACACAGGAAAGTGATATGCTCATAAATATGTGCACGTGTGAGCTACGGCACACACACACACACATACATACACACACACTGAAGTAAAAACAATCCATTTCACAGGAAGAGGAGATGAAGTTAGCTCACTGACTGACTCTTTATCTCACACGCACACGCACACACACACACACACACACACACACACACACACACACACACACACACACACACACACACACACATACACACAGTGTGTAGTATCACTGCTATGAGATGCTGTTTCTCACTGGAACATATTTCATGTCCCAGATTCATATAAATTCAGATCTGACACTGAGCTGAAACAAAAACAAATTAAACCAATAAACGTGTATAACTTAACATTAACTGGATGTGTGTTTGTTATATCCATAATATTGTAAATAATGTAACTGAAATAAAAAATACAAACTCGACCAAACCCGGGATAGGATGTGTCTGTATTGTATATTACAGATTAAATGTTGGACAAACTACACACGAAATATAAAGGGGACAAATGTGGAGTCTCACCCACTTTGTCGCAAGAAAGTTTTAGGAAAGATAGAGATTGTCTTGAAAAGCATCATCAAAGATAGAAGCAGTGAAATATGCTGTAGTGAAAGAATTTAAAACAAAATGAGTGGGAGACAGATGAGGGCACAGAGGAAGATGGATTGAGCTGATGAGAATGACACACTACACCACTGTCCCTCTGCTGTCTATATAAGAGATTACCTTCACACCCACACACACACACACACACACACACACACGCTCACGTTCCGTAGGGGGCTGCCAAGTGTATCTGGGAACCTCAGGGCAGCACTTTGGATAACAGCTATTTATTTGGTGTGTGTGAGCTTCCAGTATCACACACTGTGTATTAAAGAGATTGGAAAGTGCAGGATTCTCACACAAACTGGACCCTCACTTCATTTGCAGAGCTGCACACCTACAGTAAAAACTGCTGAGATGATGATGATGTCACCAGAGGGTCTTGGATTAACCCTTTAAAGCTGAACTCTCATCATACTTGTGTCCAGCCTGTAGCAGCAGATGAGGCATCATTCACCTAATGCTGGTTTCTGTATATTTATGCATGTCTAGGAACCTTTCGCAGCTCTGGTTTCTCATAGGACCAGTTGCAGTGGGACAGACATTCTGTTTATGAATGTGCACGTAGTGGAAAGCAAAAAGAATAACTGTACCCTATATCCCTCTCTCATTCTTTCCTTCTTCAGACCATCATTCACTCTGTCATTCCTTATTTCCTTCTATCTATCCTCCCTAGCTCATTATATCATTCCTTCCTCCTCCTTTACTTCTCTCCTTCCTTCTTTACTTCCATCATTCCTTTCTTCTTTATTCCCCTTTCTTCTTAACTTCTATTCTTCCTTCCCTCTTTCTTCTTTACTATATCATTCCTTCTTGATTTCCTTCTTTCTCTGTTTTCTTTGTTACTCCTATCCTTCCTTCCTTCCCTCCTTCCTTCTTTAGTCCTCTCTAGTGGACTGTTCACACAACAGATGGACAAAGGCGAGATAAGGTCTAATCTTTCAACTTGGACCATGCTGTGATTTGAAGTGTCTTAGATTCAGATTAACCCTTTATTCTAAATGTATCTAAAATTATAGATATACAAAAATAATTTGTGTTTTGGTTTCAAGAATTATGTTTGCTTATTTTGTTTGTACAATGCATAATAATTACCAGTCGTAAATGAGCCAGAGTTACAAAAAAGGAAAGTCCAAAACTAAAATAGAATTAGAACACAAATAATTGCTGGACTTCTGGTCAGAGTTTGGAAATGGTTATAAGGATCTAAAGGTAAACCTGTTTAAATTGTATGTATGTGTTTGTGTGTGTGTGTGTGTGTGTGCAGGGCTCAGCGGTGGCTGTGAGTGCTCAGGGAGATGAAGACCGCCGCTATGATGATGGACAGTGGCACCGTATCATAGCAACAAGGCGTGGGGCCGTGGGAACAATCGTTGTAGATGATCAATACACAGGTAACTGATCATATCCATACCCAACAGTGTTCCTCTGCTTTGTGCAGGTGACTACAGGTTCATCCGTTTGTATGTATACATGTGGTCGACTGTGTGTTTCGTGTGTGTGTGTAAATCCCACAGCTGTTGAGGTATTAGCAGGTTAATCCCAGCCACTCTCTGTCTGATGAGAAAAATACTGCTTCAGAAACATAGAAACTCCAGCTTCATCTGTTCCTCGTGGTGCGTTCAGGTTCAGCACTGAGCGTAAGAGATGTGTTTAATTTTGATTAATCACAGCAATTTGCTTTCTTTTTAATCCTGAAGCATGTAATAATGGATATTAAATATAAAATCACAGAACTGGTGTAGAATGAACAAAAATGAAGTATATTTAAATGCAAATGATATTTATTTGCATTTTTAAAAACTTTGAACACAGATTACCCTCGTTTTATTTCCTTGTCTCCTCCACATTTCCCCGTCCCACTTCTTCCTCCAGGCAGTGCAGCAGCTTCCAGTGGTAGCTCCATCATAGGTGAGAACACGGGTCTGTTTGTTGGAGGTTTACCTGAAGACTTCCTGCTGCTGAGAGTAGATTCAGGTGAATTTGTTACCACACTTCACTTCTTTAATATAAATATTTCTCTTGATTTTCAACTTTTAAATTGACTCGATAAATGACAGCTGATTGAATCTATTCATTTTCTTTTCATATAATTTATTGATTACTAATATATGGAAGAGTATTAGGGCCACTGAAAAGATTTGAACCCTCTTTGCATAGTTGCATAACTGTGAAAGAAAATCTATGTTTTTACAGTTAGGTGTGAAAAGGGCTATTTTATTCTTTTAACGACATACAATTTATAATGTCACATGACCAGGATATCCTGTTTACTAGTCCTTTTTGCTCATGGAACATTTTCACTGAATAAAAAGTTTGATAAGTTGTTTTTTTTTCTTATATGCAAAAAAATAGATTTGTTGCCATATGTCAACAATATGCAAATATGATAAATTCCAAGTGTATACAACTTAATGGAGTCTAATTGACTTACATAGCATTAAACTATCCCGAGACTATGTGTACAACTTCTTCTTTCTATATATTCTTTATATATTTTTGATATATATATATTATTTAGGACATTTTGAGTAATACTGAGTAATGTTGAGTAACATTCAAAGCATTTTTACCAGGTCTAAGAAATATTTCATGCAATAGGGGGTTAAGGGGTACAAAAAATATTTTATCCATTCTAGAAAAAAAAAGTTGGAATTCTGACTTTTTTTCTAGAATGAATAAAACTCTACCCATTAAAACTGTTAGTGGCTATAATCCTACCATAATACTTCTTGAAGCAGAATTCCAGAGGATATTGCCCCAATCTCTGTACTACTAGATAAACCTCTCTGCCTTTGAGACACATGGTGTCATTGTCATATTCAGATATTGATAAATTCTGGTCATGAAAAGCAGTTGCTGCTGAAATATTCCGATATGAGCTCAGGGTTAAGTGTCAGTCTGACAACTTTCGGGGTGACATGTTTTTTTTTTCGTCCTGTCTGTGTCCAGGCGAATCCCGGCTGCTGCGACACGGTTTCTCTGGCTGCCTCAGAGACCTGAGCTTTAAGATGACTGACAGCTCCTCAGAGGACTGGAATCCTCTGGACTGGACTACGGCCACCAGGAAGATGGCGGCCTATGAGCAGTGGGAGGGCTGCCCCGACCACACAGAGGATGGAGCACATTTCCTGGGTCATGGTACGATCTGGTTAATGCAAGTGTTTATGATTGTTTTTTTACTACTTAACAGGTACAGAGAGAGGCTTCAATTAGTAATGATCTGTAACACAACATTTCTTATACATATAAATTATATCAGTTGTCAGTGACAAATAATGTTTGGCACGATGAGAAAGTCAAAAAATTTTAAAGCAGATTTTTAAGAAAAATTCATCAGGTCTCAAAATGTACATTGTGTGTTCATGTTGGTTTCTTGTTATTTAAAAGTCTTTTTGTCTTTTCTGGTACCAAGTTTTAGGGTCACACCACATGACAGTTTTGATTAATCTTTTGATTAAAGAAATGATTAATCTATTAGCAGTTTGGTTCATAAAATGGTGTAAAATGTGGATCAGTGTTTCCCAAAGCTGAAAATGTCTTTTTTTTCTGTCTCACAAAAAAATCTTTCATTAAATTTTTCATTAAAATCTTTAAAATTCATTTGATTCAATTCATTGATTCATTCATTGATTAATTAATTAATTTGATGTCAGTTTGGTTTGTTTTTGTAAAACAACTCAATTTCTTGATCAGAAAATCTGAAGTTTGACAGCATGTGAAGGGCCCAAAGCTGAAGATTCAACCTAAAAGATATATTTTTGTCCACAACCCAAAGATCATCAGTTTACTATTATAGAAGATTAAATAAACCAGGGCCTCATAGTGATTCAAACACATATTAAAGCTCATTTCGACAGTATCATAAACAGCTCAAATGTTGCTTAGAGTGCATATCTGATGATTCATGCTAAAATGTCTTTTTTGTCCAGACCAACAGTCCACAAGCCAAAGATCACCTGTTTATTATTATAGAAGACGAAAGAAACCAGAAAATAACCAGAGAAAAGAAGCTGGAACCAGAGAATTTGGACATTTTCTTCTTAAAATTAACTAATCAATTAATCAATGTAATACAGGTAATTAAAACCAAAACAAAACATTGTGGGTTTGTTTATATTTCCAAAACTTCTCAAATTCATCTCAAATTGATAATCAATTATCTAATAATATTTGAAAAATGATTGGCAATAATTAATAAAATGTTAACGATTAATTGTTAAAGCTTTAATAGAATAATAGTATTTTATTCTGTGTTTTTTTGTTTGGTTTGTTTTGGAGACTGAGGAACATTCACAAATACACAAGCTGAGCTAATGTTAGCAGCATTTCCCATGATCCTACACTGCACTATGATGTCATTAACTCCATCTTATATTATTGTTTTGATTAATGCCCCTAAAATGTATTTTTGTTAATTTAAAATAAATGAATTTAATTTGATTTGTTTTTACCTGTACAGCAGGGCAGGAATTTCATGAGGGCCACAACTCTCAATTTGGTCTTGTGCCATTGATGAAGAATCTGTCCCAGAATGCCACAGTGGCCTCAGTTAATTTTTTGGCTTTGTAGTCTGCTTCTTTTCTGTCAACACAGCATCAACACCAGTGTCTTTTTTGAAAAAAACAAACAAACTCATAATCAGTGGGTTTGGTTCGAGTCTGACATGAACCTCTCAGACGGCCTGTGATGACAATTAGACACTAACCTATTACCACCCAACCAGGAGATTTATTTAAAAGCTATAGTGTGACATCATAGTCACATCATATCAATAGAAATATGTGGCTGAAGGTTAAAGGTCAAACCACCACAGTCTCTTAAAAATTTTGTGGGAAACACCACTGGTGTAATAGTGTTTGTGTTTTGAAAACGTATTTTTAATTTAATAACTCAGAGTGCTACTTTAGAAATTATTTGAAAGTCAAAATATATTCTTTGTCATCTATTTTTTTCATTTTATTTCCTCAATAATTTTTCTTGATTGTTTTATTTAGGGCCTTGGTGCTCTGTCTTTTGGCTTTTGTGCTCAAAAACAATGACACCACATACAGTAAGGCCTGGTGGCCTTGCCTCTAAAATGAGGAAATTGCAGACCTGCCTGTACAGGTAATAAAAGAACATATAGGTGATAATGTTCTCTGTTTTCAGGTTACCTGGAGCTGAACAGAGAAGTGTTTAACGGCGGAGAGAACTTTGACATGTCTCTGGATTTTAGAACAGATCAGCTCAACGCACTTTTACTCTTTACTTACAACACACAAACTGAAGACTACATGTTGGTGAGGACACACACACGTTTAAATGATAGTTTAAATGCTGAAAGCTCTGTGATAATCAGTGCATTTATGTGTGTGTGTCTGTGTGTGTGTGTGTGTGTGTGTGTTTAGGTGGAGCTGGAGGGTGGACTCCTGTCCTTCATTCTCTCCTGTGAGGGTCATGTGACTGAGCTCAGCATGTGGGTGGGGCTTAGCTACTGCGACGGAGACTGGAAACAGTTCTCACTGGCGAAACGCGGCTCCATCATCTCCGCCGCGGTCAATGATTGGGCGGAGGAGGCCAGAGGAGGGGGAGGGGCGGGGCTTCTGAGCGTGGACACGCCACTGTATGTGGGCGGCGTTCCTGATGACATCACACATCCCGCTCTGGACAGGAGCCACAAACACGGTGAGAAGTGACACACAACCAAAACAGCAGGAGAGAAATGAAAAAGAAGAATTTTATTTGTGATTTCATGTTGTCCGCTGAGTCTAAAAAGTCTTAACCCTCTGTTGCATGAAATATTACTTAGACATGGTGAAAAATGTTTTAATTACATTAAATTGCCTAAATAATAAATATATTTAAACAAAATATAAGAAAAGTTGTTATCATAGTCTCAGGATAGTTTCATGCTATGTAAGTCAATGGGAATCCATTAGGTTGTATGAACTAGGAAGTTTCCACATTTGCATATTGTTGCCACATAGCAACAAATCTATTTCAGCATATTAGAAAAAGAAAACATGGATTAAAATGTAATTATATTGAAGTTCAGTTTTTTATTTGGTGAAATTATTTTCCAAAATTCTGAATAGAAGACAACCTTCAGTTGTGGGACAGCTCACATGTCAAATGTCCATGAGCAAACAGGATATCCTGGTCATGTGACCTCATAAATTGTATGTCCTTTCAAAATAAAAGCCCCCTTTTCACACCTAACTGGTAAAACTTAAAATAAAATAAATGAATAGATAAAGTAATTGTTGCCATATGCAATCAGGGTTAATCAGGAATTTTCAAGGTATTAAAATTTGTTGTTTAATCTTCGTCTTTGTTTTTTTTTGTATGACGTTTTGTGAGCTAAGATATATTTTAATAAATTTGGTTTAATTTAGTTGTTCCAGCTTGTTTTTTTTTATTTTAGAGGCTCTTTTTTCGGTTTATGATGATGGGAAGAGCCTTTTTTTTAGATATTTATCATTTATTTTTCAGTTGAATTATATTTTAAAAAGACAAAGTAAAAAATGCATACATGTTGTTTCCAAAGTCAATGGATAATTCTGTTATATTATCATGATCTCAGTATCGACCTAAGATAATGATCTTTTTTATGATTTTATCATATTTGAGCGGCTCTGCTTCACAGATTCATCTGATCTTTGGTTGCTGCTCTTTAGATTTAATTCTAAACTACAACTGTTTAGTAAATGGTAAGTTAAAGTTGTGTTGCTTCAAGTGGTTGCTTCCTGGATTAGTGCAGAAGTGGAAAGAGGTTTTTCTTATTTATAGCATGAAAGGATGTTACAGGAGACATTTCACAAACTTTTCCTAAATATGTTCACGCTATCTCTGTTTCTCCTCTATTTCTCTGCTCCTCTCTCAGGTCTGGGAGGTTGTATTCGGCGTCTCAGCATCAGAAGTGATGGAACAAACCCTGGTGTCAGTCGGAGCGTTAATCTCTCTGCAGTCTTCAGACGTTCTGTTAGAGTTCATTTAAATGGTTGTTCCTCCGCTGAAAGTCGATACAACTGCAGAGGAAACGACTCTGTCTTGGTTTTCACTGGGAGAAAATCACAAGCTACAGATTCTAGTCTGCAGCCTTTTACCGGTAAATACAAACTATAAATATACACAGAATATAACTACACTGACACCACTCAACTCATTATTAGGGAGGCAGTGATTATAAAATTTGTCACCGAAACCGATATTAAAAATAATTACTGGTCTGATAGCTGATACTAATATTTGTAGTTTATTCTCTTTCATTCAGGAAATAAAGAAAATAAAATGTTATATATACACCTATGTATATCTATGTAATATAAAATATATATTTTATCATTTTCATAATTTTATTCTTAATTTATTTTTTTCAGAATTATGACAATCTTTAATAAAGCCTTCACATGACAGATTCATTTGGTTTTGTTAATAATTGATTTTTTTTTTTTTTTTTTTTTTTTTTACAGAAGAGATCATTGTAGGAAACAAACATTCAGAGAAAAAAAACAAATTTATGAACTTAGAGAATCTGACCTTTTTTCTAGCATATTTTAGAGATTCAATTTGCAATCTTTTTCCTCTGAATATTCAAAAATGCATTTTTGGTGTGATAAATATTAGTATTTTGCCTTATGGTTCAATGGGGAGAACTTTTGTTCCGAGTCCGAGGTCTCTTTAAATTTTAAAGCAGGGGTCTCAAACTCAATTTACCTGGGGGCCACTGGAGCGAGGGTCTGGGTGAGGCAGGCACTTTTCCTGAAATTGTCTGTGCTCATCACCAACCTTTCTCTTCACTTCAGGCTTTGAGAAAGACACGTTTGGGGCTGTGTAATATATATAATTCCACTAGGTCTCACTGTTGTGTTGAAGTTTCAGTTTTAGTGTTTAGCTGACGAACAAAGAACGTAATTTCAGCTGGTAGGTAGGGTCCTGCGCCTGCATATGACGTCAGCACGGCACAGTTAGTGATTGGTTGAAGGTCAGAAACCATGGAAACACAAAGTGTTTGTTGTGGCCGTTTAATATTAAGTTAATTAAATAAAAAATGTAATAAAGTTTGAAAAGTTAGGCGAATGGCTAGCATGGAGCTAACGCTAACAAGGATATACACACATAAAACTTTGCTTGTGTGTATGTAATAGTATTAGCTCCGTGTTAGCCTCTTAGCACTCATTTTCCTCGTTCTTGTGCATGTGTAACGTCAGGTCTGGTGCTTCGGAGCATCTGGCTCCAGTGACAGCCACACCGGCGTGTTGTTTATCTCTTTAAATGTGTATTCAGCAGCACTGGCGAAAGCAGCAGCGGTTTACATGTGTATTCAGCACTGCTGCCTTCCCCGGTGCTGCTACAGTGGTAGGTTGATTACGTACGTGTATTCAAGCTGGTGCTGGGCACCGTGGGCACGGTCACGTTGCCGGTATAGTCCGGGTGCTCCGAAGCTGTCGGCCTTCGAATGAGACAGACCTAACTATTTAGCACGGAGGTAGTGCTAACTATGGTGACTGGAAACCCTCAATGCTGCAAATAAACGAAATGTTGCAAACAAAAAGAAACAGTGCTGCAAATAAAAGAAAACTACACAACGGACAATTGAATTATCGGGGACTATTATTGGCGGTGCACCTGTAGTTTTTTTATGTTTCTTTTTCTTCTGTTTCTTTTTGTTTGCAGCATTTCTGCGGGCCGCACTAAGATTAAACTTTCATATCAAGGCGGAGGCCTCAAACTAGCGTCTGGCCTGAGACCCCTGGTTTAAAGGTTCATAGTTGTCAAACTTTCGTATTTTTCAATGAAATGTTAAGAATATCTCTTCCTTAATCTCCCATATCCCCTCCCCATCCTGAACCTGTAGAATACCTGTACAGGTTTGTGGCTCTGGCTGCAGGAGGCTGGGCAGCAGGCCCCTGGCAAAGAGGACGCAGCAGAGGCACAGGTGAGCAACACTTTATCAGACCAGAGAAACAGTACAACAATACATATTATCACATGGAAATATTATGTGTTTGGTACATTCAGTCCAATATTCAGTAGAATTATCTTAAATGGTCTTATTCCAGTGGCAGATTTGTCTTGACTATAGTCAATTTAATCTTGTTTTAAAAAAACAAGGTTAAATTGAAAAATGTGAAATAAAACAAGTATAAGATAAAAGTAAAAAAATATATATAGTAATAGAGTAAAGCAGAAAAGTATGAGATTTTTATGAGATAAAGGTTTAAAAAATTTTATAAATAGTAAAAAAAAAGTCAAAATTATTTGATAAAAGGAAAACATGTCACAAGTGGGAAATATGAGATAAAAGAAAATTAAGATTGGATTGATCAAAATAATAAAACAAAAACAACAACTTTGAATAAGCAAAATGATCTGTCAGTAAAAAAAAAATAAATCACAATAATTTAATATTTGTACCAAAGAGATATTTCAACAAAACCTAATGAGCATGTAAATGCTTCATGTAATACAAAAAATAAAAAGCATCTGTCAGACTTTAGCAGTGAGAGAATGATAAAACTCGGACATACGTTGCTGTGATTGAAAAGTCTCCACGTGGACAGTAACTCAGTTCATTTACTTATTTGTTCTTTCAAAGTAAAACAAATTTCTCAGTACGTCATCATCTCTAGGCTTATTCCACAGGAGTTAATGTTTCTATTGATTTTCTTCTCAGGTGTTTGTCTTTAGGAGTACTGATATATATTTGTACAGTATGAAACCGGTCATGTGATATTCCATGGTTTTCTGTATTGTTCTGTGATGTTCAATGATATTGTGTGTTGTTCTGTGATGAACCTTGATGTTCTGTGAAGTTCAATGATGTCCAATGACCTAATATCACATGTTGTTTAGTGATGTTCCTTACTGAACCGTGATGTTCTGTGATGTTCCTTAATGTTAGTTGATGATCCGTGATGTCCCATGTTGTTTTGTGATGTTCAGTGATATTCTGTGATGTTCCATGATGTTCCCAGATGTTCTGTGATGTTCAGTGATGTTCCTGTGTAAGAGATTGATCAGGCGTCTATAAAGGGCATCCCAGTAAAAGGCTGTTAACCTAGAATGGCCTGTGTGGTCCCATGTGAGATATAAAGCTGCTCGTTAGCACCGAACGATACACTGGTCATAGGAGGAGGAGGAGGATTGTGGGAAAAGGAGAGAATGGACAGTACCTGGGGAGGTGGGAGGATATGAAGGAAGCTGCAGGTGATGAAGGGAGAAGGAAGCGGATAAAAACAGGAGCTGCAGAGGAGAGGGTGGTCAGGAAAAGGAAAGTTTATGACTATCTGAGTCTCCAGAGGAAATGTTGACCAGTTTTCTGCAGATATGATAAACATCAATGTTTCAGATATGTTTTTTGTTGAGGTTGTTGTTTTAGATATGTTTATAGTTTCACAAATACTGCTTTACATTGTGACAATGCTGTAGTTAACATGTAGTTAGGTTCTAGATAGTATTAGAAAACGATCATGTTTGGATTAAAATGATAAATGTGTGATGCGACAGGACAAATCTCTGGATTCAGTCAGGATTCCTATGGTCAAACCTGGAAAAGTCACAGGAAATATAAATAAACCCACAATGTTTTGATTTTAATTACCTGTATTACATCGATTAATTGATTAGTTAATTTTAAGAAGAAAATGTCCAAATTCTCTAGTGCCAGCTTCTCTTCTCTGGTTATTTTCTGGTTTCTTTAGTCTTGTATAATAATAAACTGATGATCTTTGGGTTGTGGACTGTTGGTCTGGAAAAAAAGACATTTTAGCTTGAATCATCAGATATGCAGTATAAGCAACATTTGAGCTGTTTATGATACTGTAGAAATGAGCTTTAAAATGTGTTTGAATCACTATGAGACCCAGATCAATATCCAGTAAATAACAACAAATAATCAATTAGTTATTTGGGTCAAAAAATGGTTTAAAATGTTTATTACTTAATCGACTAATTGCTGCAGTGACTATATGCTGAAAATTGTGATATGACAAGGGGATAAAAGTAATACTACTTTTTTTCTTCAGATTTCAGTTTATGTCACTGCTGTTGTTTAGTCTTTATGGGTTAAATCCAGCAAAGGTGACAGAAACATGAATAAACATGGAGGCAGAGTGAAGGTGTGGAGCCTCCTGATATCAGGAGGGAGGAGGTTGATTCAGTGAAATATGACCCAGGATGAATGGCTGCTGTATTAAATCAGTGCTGAAAAAGTTACTACTCTCATAAATACTATTTATGCTAATGGTGAGGTTTGATTTACTGGGCCTATTAAAACACAGAGAGATGGGGGGAAGCTTTTTCTTTAACCTCGTCTCAGACCTGTTGTTTTCATTCTCATCTTTTATATTTCAACTTTTTACCTTTATGTAGTATCTTTGTTTTGTACATGGTTATTTCCTTTTAAATTTTTTCTTCTGTTCTTTTGTCTTTGGTGTTTAGTTTAATGGTTGTATGTAATTCTTTTATTCATCTATTTATTTGCTGCTTAGAGTTTATTTCTGTCCTCACATTCTCTCTCTCTCCTTCCCTCCCTCTCCCTCCCTCCAGTACCTGGGTTTGTTCCTCCTCCGTCCTCTGTACAGAGTTTAAATGGCTTCAGCGCCCAGGTGAGCTGGGCCCCGCCCCCTGGTGACTTCAGGGGTTTGATTGACAGGTATGAGTTGAAAGCGTACAGCAGAGACCAGCCAGAGGCTCCGCCCATCACAGCTGTTTACCTGGCCAATGGAAACTTCACAGGTAAACAAACCTCTGACATACATGCAGCACAAACATAAGATCAGATGAATACATATAGAAATACAATGTTAAAAATAACATTATAAATATATATATATATATATATATATATATATATATATATATCTCATTATGGTTTATACTTAACTGGTGTGAGTGTGGAGTAGTATAAATGGAAAATAAGGTTTTAATCTTAATAAAGCAACAAAAAGATTTGTAAAGATTTACCAATGACATAGCTTAATGCATATTTGTAATATTGTTATTAAAAATTAGAAACTCATAAAGCTTTTATAAACATTCATTGTTTCCTATACCTTCTTATACATGTCTTATAATCTTAAAATAACTCTTTATAATGCTATGGTTATATTTATTACTGCAATAATATGCATATAATTAACTAACACTTATTCATATAAAGTGTTTATATTTTGCATTAAATTATACATTTTAAGTTGAAATATTTATTCCCCACAGCTTCAACCAGCAATAAGTCAATAAAGGGATAAAACTAAAATGATGCAGGTTTCAGAAAAGTCCTAGAAAACCTGTTACCTGTAAAACAAAAAATAAATGGTTCCATTCAGAAAGACAGAGATGTTAAGAATGAAATTAAAACCCCAAAATAATATTAAACGATTAAGGTCCATTTTAATTGTGGAGGGAAAAAAATATAGAGAGTAGAAAAAATTAAGTGAAACATGACATAATATATAAATAAAATAAGAATAAAAATCCTTGTCAATATTTGTCATGTATACAGAGGTCATGGAAATGTGCTTCAAAGTCTTAGAATTTCATTTAAAAAAAAAATGTTTAAACCTGATTTAAACACATCTGCTTCTGTCATTAATAAAACGTAACAACACCATTTGTTGGTTTCCTGCTGTGGTTTTGGGAGAACTTTCAGTGCATTTTGGTTCTGAACAAAAACACATTCACACTTTTTCTTTTTCTAACATGCGCGAGCACACACACACCGTTAATGTCTCCTTGGCGAGTCCCCAGCTTTCAGAGACCGTCTCTTCCATTTGGAACCAGACACTTAGGACTACCCCGATGATGTCATCGCTAGCATCGCTCTCTCGCTCTCTCTCTGTTGCTCGTTTTTCGATCTTTCCTCACTTCATCTTTTACACTGATGATGATGTCTGCATCCGCTGCTTCTATTCGTCCCCTCTCATCCGCTCTCGCATGTCTCCAGGCAAATATGAAGATGAGCTCGCTGTCTCCATCTCCGCTCGCTGGTCCGTCCCCCGTCCCCTCTGTCCCTCCCTCTCTCTTTGCCGTAACCGTGATAAGGCTCCTGGTTAATTTATGATTGCCCGACACCTGACTGCAGAATTACACCAACGGCTAAAAAACACAGAACGCAAATGAGGGTGTAATGGCAGCGGAGTGGGGCCCTGGCTCCTAATTGAATTAAAAGACATGAGAAACCGAGACAGAGAGAGAGAGAGAGAACGAAGTAGAGGGTGAGTGAGGATGTAAATGAGTGACTGAAGAAATATGGAGGAGTGAAAGGGCCAAGACACAGAGGACGAAAAAAAAAACACCCTGAGACGACTGAAGCTTCACAATGAGAATCAACTCTTCATTTGCCAAATTCAGGAAGTTTGCTCAGCAACAGCAGCACTTACCATTAAATCACTTTAACTTCACTACTATAATTATACTTTACTATAATATAATTTCACTACAAGACTACAAGAAGACATAACACAATACACAGTTAACAGGAACAGTAAAGAGCTTTAGTGTGAATGGCTGAATTAATATCTGCTCCAATGTAGAGTTTGAATGTGTTTAAAAATAATAATTGTTCAGCACATTAACTTCTTTACACACTTCTTTTAATTATTGATAGGATTAATCGATTATTTGTTTAGTTCATAAAACGGTGTAAAATATCAATGTTATTTACTATTACATAAAACTAAAGAAACCAGAAAATAGTTAGATTTGAGAAGCTGGAACCAGATAATTTTCACATCTATTCTTAAAATTAACAAATCAATTAATTGATTATCAAAATAGTTGATTATTAATGTGTTAGTTGACACCTAATTTATTATTTGTTGCAGCTCTAATTATGTCCAATACTGTATGTTGCTGAAATGCGCTGTTCTACATTCTACACAAGTACTTTTGTATGAATTTGAATGCAGGACCTTTACTTCTTACAGTATTAAAAAAAAACATCAAGTATTTTACTCTGTGATAAAGAAAATGTCAATTATGCCCTGGCTTCTTTCTAAACTGATGATCTTTGGATTGTGGACCAGAAAATAATCAGATTTGAGAACCAGGGGCATGAAGAAACAAAACAACTCAAAATACTGGCCTGAAAATATTTCATAGTAAAACTATTCACAGCAATAGCGACAAGACAAAAACATGAAATTTATGAAACATTTTATATTTTAGAGCTGCAATGATTACTCAATTATCACATTCATTGCCAACTATTCAGATAATTGATTAATGGTTTGAGTCATTTTGAACAAGAACATGTCCAAATTCTCTAATTCCAGCTTTTCTTGTCTGATTATTTTCTGGTTTCTTTAGTCTTCTATAATAGTCAACTGATAATCTCTAATCTAAATGGAAGGCATTTGTCTGTATTTATGATTTTCCTTTGTATATCTTTAGAACTGTTCATCTGGTCCACTTCATGTTAAGTGTCTATGTTTCTGAAAGAGAGTGAATCTCTCCTCTTGTTGTGACTGCACTCTCTCTCTTCTGTCCCCCCCTCTATCTCTCTCTCTTTCTCTGTCCCCCCTGCCCTTTCTCCTCTCCAGGTGTGTTGTCAGGTCTCTCTCCCTCCACCCGCTACCTGGTGACGGTGAGCGCCTGTGTTCCTCTTGGCTGCACTGAGAGCCTTTATAACGACAGCAGTGATGATAATGATCTGAGAACCAGCCTCACAACCCCGGAGGAAGGTATGACCGTAACACACACACACTCACACACACATACACACACACATACATATATCCATAGACACATGAACAGAGCAGCTCTTCTTTCCTCCATCTGTTACCAGGAGCATTCATGTATGATGCTTTTAAACACAGACACACGTGTACACACAGACTACAAACACACACACACACTCATACTCATCCCGCTCCTCTGAGACAAGATTCAAGAGAGAGGGTGACACTTTATTTTAGAGTTACTATTTGACAGTCCATTAATCTATATAATTTCAAAATACAGTTACCATGTTCGTTTTTTTAACAAACATAAACCGTAAAAAGCCAAGAAAAGAGCTGAAATATGGTTCACTAAGAGTAGAAAAAGATCAGACATTTTCAAATTATCATGTGGTATCATGCGCTAAAAGTGACATTTTCAGTTCATCACGTCACACGTGGTGTGTGAAAAAATGTTAACTTAAAATGAACTGAAAATAGTATGTACTGGATGAAAAACATACAATACATCCCAATTCGACTTGATTCTGATTCCGTTGTTTCACTCTGTAAACTAATTTTATGTCCAAAGTCATAATCCTGTTTTTCAAGTATTCAGCACAACTAATGAACTAATGAAGGTTAAAATGTTAGTGAGGAGGGTTAATGTACAGATGGGAGAGATCCGACATGTCAGGATGAAATAAACAGGAAATGAGAAGAATGAGGCGGTTTACCTCTCAGTGAAGGACAGACTGGACAGAAAGAAAGATTTTTCTTCATAAGTTAGTCACTGCATTAATCTGTGTTGGACTAACTGGCCTTGTTGGGAGATAATGTGACGCAGGGGTCAGTGCAGAGACAGAGAAAATCAATCTAAAGTAAAAGAAAAAAACAGATTACTGTATTGATTCTCACTGAGCCCAGAGTTAAGACACTGAACCATGTTGGAAGACTGAAGAACTTATCTACAAGTCTTTATAAAAACATTCAAACTCATACACACACCTACACACTTTTACTCTCTTCATCTTCTCCAGTTCATGTAGTTTTTTGAGCTGTAAACCAAATCTGTTGAAGTCCAGCTTCATGAAATATATAAAAAATGTATTAATATAAATATAAAAAATAACGTGACACTCATCGTCTTATATAGAACAATTTCAACTAATAGCAACATTACATTCAACTGTCAATCAATACGATTGATCCTCCATGATAGAAAATTAGCTAAGACACGCCCACTTTCCATGCGCCAATCAAATTCCTCCTAACGTTAGTCCAACCTGTATCTTTATTTATGTATATTTTTGCAGTAACATCCTCTTTATGAACATCTTTCAGCTCCAGATGTGGTGTTTCCTCCAGCTGCAGTTTCCTTCCCTTCAGCTCTGTTTGTTATCTGGGAGCCACCAGCCAGGTAACAAACAACAACACACAATATAATATACACAACACACACTTAAAAGTGTAATGTCTACAGTACTTTGATTCAAGGGCGTCAGAGTAATATTTATTAAAAATAGAGCTTAATTATTCAGTTCTCAAATCTGGGCACCACCTTTCGGTTGAGAGGAAAAGATAGCCAATTCTCTAAATTCAGTCTCATAAAGTTATTGAACTATCGATTTGGAAGTCTGACTAACAATTAATTTAATAACAGGAACCAGGATGATCATATTATTCTATTATTGGTTGAAGGATTCAGAGTTTTAAAGAAGAAGTTTAAATAAAAGCATACAAATTCTAAAATAAAAAACACAATAACAATCTAAACTAAACAGTCCTATATACATGTTAGTGTGCGTGGATCTATGCTGCATGTGCTTACATGTGTGTCTGTGGGGGAACTACAAAAGCTGAAGATGTTATAGCTCTGGGGTGGTGGAGTCGATTAGTTGTGGAGGTCACGTTGCTCTTTGTTGATCCTTGTTGCTGGTTTTAAGAACCAGCCCTGAGTTGCTTCAGCAGTGCTCACTACATGTTGTTGAGTCCTTAGTCACTTGCAGGTAATAGAAAAGAGAAAATGGGACAAAAGCCTTTATATCTCTGATGACATCTCTGCATATTGTCTTTGTGGGCACAACATCCTGTATTCTAGTTTACTTCTATTGTAGTTTAAGTATATTATAGTTTACCTGTATTCTAGGTCACCTGTATTCTAGTTTACCTGTATTCAACTTTGTGTCTATTCTAGTTTACCTGACCTGCAGCCGCAATGCTGCAGGTCAGGTCAGAAATCAGTTTTTGATTAATTGAGTCATGAATCTCTTCTCTAATAAACTCTGTAAAAAGTGATTATTAGTATATTATTTTGTACATTTGTTCACCTTGAATAACTATGCCCTGAATATACTTAACATGGAATTTAATAGTATAATATTTTGAATAAAATTCAATAATAATGATCTTTTTCTTCCTTAGACCCAATGGAGGAATCACAGAATACCTCCTCTATCACAACGAGCAACTGGCCTACAGGGGGAGAGACACACACCACAACATCACTGGTAAAGAGGAGAATCTGTGTGTGCGCATGTGTGTGTGTGTGTGTGTGCGTGTGTGTGTGTGTGTGTTGGGGGGGTGTAAAGAGAAGGGAAGAGTGAAGAAAGGCAAAATGGAGTGGGGGATTAGCATTTGAAAGAGGGAAGAGCATCTCAGTCCTTATCAAGGGAATGACACTTTGAAAAAGAGCAATAACACACACACACACACACACACACACACACATTAGAAAATGTAGCCGCACAAAAAAAAGACACTAAACATCAGTGCACGTGCAGACACAATTTGCTTTGAAATAACTCACTAAAGAGACTTAAAGAAGGTACGAAACACATGTCACACCACCAGAGACTTTAGTGAATAGAAACACACACACACACACACACACACACACACCATGCACTCACATATAATTACATACACAATCCTATATGCCGTTTTGTAAGAGATGAATAAATTATCACTCATTTAGATTTTTACACATTTAGATAAACACACACACGATTAGCAAAAAATCACACTGGCTGACAGTGTATGTGTGTGTCTTTATAAGTTAATGAAGGCAGGAATGCACATATCATTCATGCTGGGTTAATAATGTCAAGTGTGTGATGTTCGCAGTGATTGGACGGATTATGGACACAGTAATTACACAGTAAGCATGAGAATAGATGGTGTTTCAGGCTGCAACACTGGGACAGATGGAGAATAGTTTGGAGGCTGTGACAAAGACACTAAAGGAAAACAATGATCTGATGAGAGAGAGAGACAGAGAGAGACAGAGAAAGAGAGACAGAGAGAGAGAGAGAGAGAGAGAGATGACTATGGTCATTAAAACACCTGGAAAAAACTATAGAAGTTGAAAGTAGCAGTTAAAATTTTTGATGAAATTAAAATGTCCCCAAAGTGACACTAGACAATATACTGAGAAACATTCAGGACTGAAAATCAATCAATGTTAATAAATACATATCTGCAAAAAATAGTTAAAACTGATGACTGTTTGCTCTTTAATGTTCCAAAAGTAGATCTGTCGTTTTTTTTTTTACTATATATTCAAATAATTAACCATTTGGTTAATCAATTAATTAATCACCAATTAATTAATCACCAACTCTTTTGATAATCAATTAATGAATTTGAGTCATTTTTTAGAAGAAAATGTCCAAATTCTCTGTTTCCAGCTTGTCTTCTCTGATTATTTTCTGGTTTCTTTAGACTTCTATAATAGTAAACTGATGATCTTTGGGTTGTGGACTGTTGGTCTGGACAAATAATTATATTTTAGGTTGAATCGTCAGCTTTGGGAAACAGTGATTGACATTTTACACCATTTTATGAACCAAACGACAAATCCTTTCAATAATCAAAATAGTAATTAGCAGCCCTGAACATTTTCCAGGCCAGAAGTATTAATAATGTAAAAAAATAAAAATAAATTAAAAAAACAAAAGGAATTGTCACATTCTACCTGATTTTGAGGGGATGCAAATTTACATGATGCAGAAAACTGAAAAAACATTTTCAGTCAGTTTATAAACCGTCTGTGTGATGTTATACGTGAAAAATAAGTATAAAAACGCATGTATACACAAACGTTTCAGAGGATTTATGGAATTTATTGGTAAAACTGTGTATGAGGCAGGATATTGAGTGTGTGTATTCTGTGTGTGTGTTTTTCAGGTCTGGGTGTGTATTCCACTCATGTCCTGGTACTGAGTGCTTGTACATCGGTGGGATGCACCAACAGTTCTCAGGTTACCATGGTAACGTCTCAGCTTCCTCCAGGACCTCTACAAACCCCGAATCTCATTCTGCTGGACTCTCACACACTACTGGTGGAGTACGAACACACACACACACACACACGTTCTCCCGGATACTCCATCTTTGTGTGGTAGGAAGTAACAATTAAGTACTTTACTCAAGTATTTTCATGTGATGCTACTTATACTTCATTCCACAACATCTGAAGCTATATTTCAGGTGAAGGTTTGACAAAATATATATATATATATATATATGTGTGTATGTTGTGTTATACTCATTGTGTAAAAAGTGCTAAATGTATTAAACACATTATGTTGTAAATTCTTTAATAATATAATGCAACACTTGAAAAAAATCAGTCCCACATTGGTAAACTACTACATTAAATACTGTCCAGTAGTGATGTAAAAAAAAGTATAAAAAATATACTATAGTAAAAAACACAGTCTACAACACTACAACAGTACTCAGGTACTGTAATAAACAGTATAGATATAATAGACATAAAATAATATATTTTAAAATTCTTACTGTCAAAATTTTTTTGAATTATTGAGGTATATTCTTTGAGTAAAAAAATGCATTAATCATATTGTATAAAATTGGCTCCACATTGCTAAAAACTAAAAATATTAAAATGTTCTCATGTTCATTAGTGATTAAAAAAGTAACATATAATAATATAATAATATAATAATTTAACACAGTTTGTATAATGAGTACTTTTACTTCAATAACATTTTCAATTCAAGACTTTTATTTGTAATAGAGTATTTCTACTTTTACTCCAGTAAAGTACCTTGACTGGCTGGTACAGAAAGACATACACACAGAGTACATTCACTATACATCAACAAAACACATCCAGCTTCTAAAGGTCACAGCACATGTCACTGCGGTTTTAAAACAGCCATTTGAATTATTTATTTATGTATTCACTGAAGTGTGTGTATGAATCTAACAGTGACTGTGTGTGTGTGTGTGTGTGTGTGTGTGTTTGTGTGTGTGTGTATGAATCCTATACAGTGACAAAATGTGTGTGTGTTTACTATGTGTGTGTTTTCATATAAAGTGTTTAAACATCGGTGAAAATGATGAATTATTTCTATATTCACCATTTGAAACATGTTCTATCTTTTCTTTTTCACCCTTTGTGTCTATAGAGAGACAGAGAGAGAGGCAGTGACCTTCTGCAGTTGTGTTTACCATGCAGAATATTCCTCTGCACTTGACCTTTCACCTTTAGTGGGCAGGGACAGAGAAAGATAGATCTCTGCACTTTCACCATCATGTTCATGTGCAAATGTTCCTGGATTTTGTGTGTGTCTGTAAGAATCAATCTGTGTGTCTGTAAGAGTCAATCTGCAGGAATGCCATTAGTATCCTGACTGTCACTTACAGTGGGACTCACTGCAGGAAGGTACACGCGCGCGCGCACACACACACACACACACACACACACACACACACACACACACACACACACACACACACAGGAAGGTCTTTGTGTAAGTAGACAATTCATATTTATTTCAAAATTTAAGTTAAAATGTGCAAGACACTTAAAACATTTACATTGATTATACTGATTTAATTCAAATGGTAAACATGCATTTAGTCTTGAGAATATATTGAAAATACTGTATTTATACTATATAAAAGAAAAAGTAGGTTCAGGATATTCCCCTCATTTTGTAAGTTGGGTCATGTTTGAGAACGAATAAGTAAATTTTATGTTTGAATGACACGTTCTGGTCGTTGAGCTGAAGCTGATCTGATGAAAAACAGCTCTAGTCACATACAAAAAACAATAAATTATCAAAGAAAACAGAATAAATTGAGTTAGTGAGTTAAATTAAGTTTCAAAAACACACAAATAAAAAATATTAAGTAAAGAGTTAAGATCGTTTCTGCATTAAAACTTTTCATGAATGTGGATGGTAATGTCATGCAAAGTAAATAAATATCTGTGACTTCAGGCTACAAAGTGTTGACAGCTGTAATGTTTCATGCTGTAGCTTTTACACTGTTTTCAGCTATAAATTCAGCAGGTGTGGGAAGGAGCTTTTTGCCTTGTTAGCACATCGGTAACAGGCAGAGGTTGAGAGATCATCGTCTGTCAATATCTCTGCATTGTGTCAGAGAGAGGGAGAGAGAGACAGACGGAGAGAAAGAGAGAGGGAAATGTAAGAAATAAAAAGAAAATGAGGGTGAGAGACTGTGAGAAAGGTTGAAAAATCTGTAGAATGCAAACAAAACAATATCAGTGGATATATTCCCAGCCTCATCTTCCACTACCTGATACACAAAAATACACGAATACAAATAATACACAGTCAGACACAGAACCTGCACCTCAACTATAGAAACTATTCTGATTGATGTATTAGTTGTTTGGTTCATAAAATGGTGTAAAATGTGGATCAGTGTTTCCAAATATCTTTTTTTGTCCGGACCAACAGTCCACAACCCAAATATTATCAGTTTACTACTATAGAAGAATAAAAAAAACAGAAAATAATCAGAGAAGAGAAACTGGAACCAGAGAAGTTGGACATTTTCTTCTTAAAATTAACTAATCAATTAATCAATGTAAGACAGGTAATTGGGAAGCATAGTTTTTTTCAAAACATTGTGGGTTTTTTCATCCTAAAAATGACTCAAATTGAAGATGTTATTAACACTAACTTCTTCTGCAACTAACAGCTATTATGATAGTCGAATATTCAATTTGAGTCATTTTTAAGAAAAAAATGTCCAAATTCTCTGGTTCCAGCTTCTCTTCTCTGATTATTTTCTGGTTTCTTTAGTCTTCTATATTAGTAAACTGATGATCTTTGGGTTGTGGACTGTTGGTCTGGAAAAAAAAGACATTTCAGGTTGAAACAGTGATCAACATTTTACACCGTTTTATGAACCAAACAATTAACATTTTAATAATCAATATATTATTTGGCTATCAAAACAGGTTAGTTGCAGCTCTAGTCCATAACGAAAGATAATAAGTTTACTAAACTGACTGAAGACATCAGAAAATAAGTAGCAAATCACTCTTGTAGCACTATGGTGGAATAAAAAGTATATATATATATATATATATATATATATATATATATATATATATATATATATATATATATATATATATATATATATATATATATATATATATATATATATATATATATATATATATATATATATATATATATATATATATATATATGGGCGACACGGTGGTGCAGGGGTTAGCGCTGTTTCCTCACAGCAAGAAGGTCGCAGGTTCAAGACCTCCTTGGTCCTGGGCCCGGGACCTTTCTGTGTGGAGATTGCATGTTCTCCCCGTGTCTGCGTGGGTTTTCACCGGGTACTCCAGCTTCCTCCCACAGTCCAAAAAACATTCTGAGGTTAATTGGAGACTCTAAATTGCCCATAGGTGCGAGTGTGTGAGTGAATGGTGTGTGTGCCCCACGATTGGCTGGCGACAATCTGGGGTGTATCCCTGCCTCTCGCCGTAACGCGCTGGGATAGGCTCCAGCAGATCCTGTGAGGAATGACTGACTGACTGTAATATATATAATTCCACTGTGTCTCACTGTTGTGTTGAAGTTCCAGTTTTAGTGTTCAGCTGACGTACAAAGACGTCATTTCCGCTGGTAGGTAGGATCCTGCGCCTGCATATGACGTCAGCACGGCACAGTTAGTGATTGGTTGAAGGTCAGAAACCATGGAAACACAAAGTGTTTGTAGTGGCCGTTTAATATTAAGTTAATTAAATAAAAAAAATGTAATGAAGTTTGAAAAGTTAGGCTAGTGGCTAGCATGGTGCTAACGCTAACATGGATACACACATAAAACTTTGCTTGTGTGCGTATGTAATAGTGTTAGCTCCATGTTAGCCCTCATTTTCACTCATTTTCCCCATTCTTGCGCGCGTGTAACGTCAGGTCTGGTGCTTCGGAGTACCCGGCTCCGGTGACAGCCACACCGGCGTGTTGTTTATCTCTTTAAATGTGCATTCAGCAGCACTGGCGAAGGCAGCAGCGGCGGGTAGTTTACCTCCGTGGTTTATACGTGTATTCAGCACTGCTCAACCGTGGGCACAGTCACGTTGCCGGTATAGTCCGGGTGCTCCGAAGCTGTCGGCCTTCGAATGACACAGACTTAACTATTTGCACGGAGGTAGTGCTAACTCCGGTGACCGGGAACCCTCCATGCTGCAAATAAAAGAAATGCTGCAAACAAAAAGAAACAGCGCTGCAAATAAAAGAAAACTACACAACAGAAGTGAATTACTGGGGACTATTATTGGTGGTGCACCAGTAGTTTTTTATGTGAGCAAAGAAGAAGAGGTGTTGTAAAGCAGAAGTAATTCGGGGGGCAAATAATTGTTTCTTCTTCATATTCCTCCAAAAAATATGTGTTGACTTGCCAATGAAAATGACCACAACACACAGATCCCTCTCAGTCACGGGGAGAACAACAACCCGTGTGTTAAATAAAGATTTTTTAAAAAAACCTGCACATGCGCGGGACCTCCAGTTTTCTTCATTCCGCATTTGGCCCGCGGGCCGCGAGTTTGAGACCCCTGATCTAAAGTCAATACTAGAAAGGAAGTGAAAACTATCGAGCATACAACTGTGGCCTGCAATGACTGTAAAACATGGTTATAGATGACTTGAATATAAAGTTCCTATTCTGACAAGAAATCATCTGAAATTTGGTGACAGCATAGTGATAATGCTCATACATAAATAAATATCAAAATATGTATGTGAGTTACAGCTTCAACAGTTCTTACCTACCCCGGGCATGGAAAGTCTTTTAGACATAGTCAACATCCTCTCTTAGTGTCTCTGATGTAGAGTGGTATGCAGGTGACCCAAACATTGGCTTGAAGGTCCATTTACCGCAATGTTACTAAACAACATGAAATTCAATGTCATCTACCAACCTGGATTTCTTTTGGATCATTACCAAAATGTAAGCATCTGTTCATGGTGCCATTCTCAATATTTGCTGAAAATTTGATAAGGCTTTGAGCCAAAACTTGAGGTATTGTGTTAACAAACAGACAAACAACAGAGATAGACAAACAATGGCTAAAACATAACCTCCTTGGCCCAGGAGGTTATGTTTTAGCTGGTGTAAATGTTTAGCATTTTTCTTCTTAAAAATGACTCAAATCGATTATCAAAGTAATTGGCGATTAATGTGTTAATCATTGCAGCTCTTCTCGCTGAATCAATAATTTATTCAATACTTAAATGTGTTCTTAATGATTATTTATTGGCAGCAGAGCTGTTCTGTGGAGTGTGTGTGTGTGTGTGTGTGTGTGTGTGTGTGTGTGTGTGTGCGTGTGTGTGTGTGTGTGTGTGTGTGTGTGTGAGGGAATTTGAACCTGGTGTTCGATTTAATTCACACTCGTTTGTTTCATTTCATAACACTTGGTTTTCTAAAACCATTACCACAGTGAATTATGATACAGATTATTACAACTCCCCTTTGATTTAGTTTTTCAAAAGTGGACATACATCACGCTGCTAATCGACAGCATATAAATCTCATAATAAATGTGATAGATTAGCCACAGTTGCTAATTGTGTGCTAACACACACTCATCAGTCATTCAAAAACTGGCTTTTAATGGGAAGAACCAGGAAAGAATCCATCACGTTTTAAAATGGCCTCCGCCTGCTCCCATGCCGAGAGGTTTCAGGCTCTGCTGACTTTTTATACCACATATACATGTGTTTTGGTGCTTTATAAACAACCTCCTCCACTTTGTTTTCCTCAAAAAATAAAATAAAGTGAAAGTGCATTAAAGTTTGTAAATCACAGACTGTACAAGTTCACCTCAATCCTCGTTATAATTTCATGTCTATGTGTTTGTACAACTGAATCATTTCATCAGAGCTTCAACATTTTTACAGAAATCACTGATTGTTCTCTCCATCTTTATCTGTCTACCTGCAGATAGAAACACAAGCAACTCCACACTAAAGGATGATTCCCATGGAGCCTATAGATATATTTGTTTTTATTGTACTGTCTCTTATTTCAGTGCATATTATAAAAACAGATAACTTTTTACATAAATACAATTTCAAACAACTGAATATTTACCAAAATGCTGCAAAACAAATGTCAAATTTGATTTATGCAACCAATGAAAGTTCTTTAATGTGTGAATCTGAGGTTCAAAGAGGTTGAGATTTTTAGGTTCTTTTTGTTACAATATTTACATTTATCATATGGATATTTAAATTATAATGTTTAAAAAAGAAATCACCAAAATGCATAATAGAATAGAGGTTTATGAGCAAATGTACCTCCAGCCAATTAAAACTTCTGACCAGCAGGATTGATTGGCCACATCAACAGCCAAACCAAAATCAATGCACCTGATTAGTCAGCTGAGCTATCTGTCAAAAGGCTGAAATGCTGCATATAATCTACAGCTAGTTGGCAGATTACTGTGTGGAATGAGGAGCCAAAGATAACCAGGAAAGTCTCAGAAAAAGGATGAGGTGAAAAAGTGATCATTTTAAGAAGATGAGTTAGTCTCATTAGTTACTTGAAGAAGTTTGTATTAAGCCTAAATGTAGGGTTAGTAAGAAAATGTCCAAATTCTCTGGTTCCAGCTTCTCTTCTCTGATTGACATTTTACACCATTTTATGAACCAAACTATTAATTGATTGATTGTTTCAATAATAAATAGTTTAATCTACTATCATAATGTAGCTGCAGCTCTATTAGACTGGATGCATTTGTGCTTTCTTTCCTCTCCAGGTGGGCTCGGCCCTCTCAGGTGAACGGCGTACTGGAGTTTTATTCCATCTTTCTGTCTAGTGGCGACTCTGAGGCAGTTTTAGTCTATAACAGCTCAGAGCTTCATGAAGATCACACACTGAGAAACCTGAGGCCTGGAACAGTTTACAACATCACTGTCGCTGTAAGTCTTTACTCTGTCGTCTCCTCGGTTTCTATCATCACCTTTATCCCTCTATAGCCTGAAATATTACTTAGACATGGTAAGAAATGTTTTGATAGTTTTTATTACTTAAAATGGCCCAAGATATCTTTTAAGAAATATAAGAATTGTACTCCATTAGGTTGTATGCACTGGGATTTTTCCATATTTGCATATTGTTGCCATATGGCAACAAATCTACAGTAGTTTAGCATGTCAGAAAAGAATACTTATACCTTCAAAATTGAATCAAATTCAATTTCAGTTGTTTATTTGTTTATTTATTCCCAAACTCTGAATCAACTCTAAACAACCTTTAGTTGTGAGACGTTGATGGTCACATGTCATATGGCAACACTATGCAGTAGAGGATTATCTACATAAACGTGTGTGTGTGTTTGGGTCAGGCCTGTTCTGGAGGGGGTTGCACCTTCAGCCCGTCCGTCCAGGCTGAGACAGAGGAGAGCAGCCCGGAGGATGTTCCTGCTCCGCTGGTCACTGCTCTGTCTCCTCATGTGCTGGACGTCAGCTGGACGACGCCCGGAACCCCCAACGGTGACAAGACATCACACAGAGTCCAACACGTCCACATCTTCATGAAGATTTGTTGTGGAGCTTTTATTTATTAGTAATAAGCCCTGGAGATGTTGCATGAATAAAGAATAAACACATGGACACTGAACAAAAATGTAATAAATCAATAAATAATATATAAATTATTATACAAATAATTCTGCAATACATTTCGTAAAATAAAATCTAAATAATAACACATAAATAATGAATATTAATAATAATGAGTAAATTAAAATTAATACAAAAAATAATAAAATAGATGGCCACAGTAAGGCCAAAAGTTAATGATCAATATTTATAGTCGTTATTATACTTACTATACTTATAATTCATTTAGAATCAGAATCATTCTATTATTCTGAACTCAAACTCCAATGTAAGGGTTGAAAAATAGAGAACATCAATGTAAAGAAAGAATAAAAATAAAGTATAAAGTTTAGTATATTTAAGATAAGATATAACAGCACAGATATTGATTGCAAAGAGGTAAAAAAAAATACTGCACCTGATGAGTCCAGAATAAATCTATTAGTCATGCCAATGTGTTTTAACTACAGATAAACACATTAGACACAGTCAAATGACTAAGTGAAAGATAAAAAGGGTAACAGAAAAAGAGGGAGAGGGAAACCTTGAAGAAATATAATGAGGTTAAACAGCACGAGACATAGAGTTTACTGTGGAATAGACATAAAACATAGTACGTTATACAGGAGAACCATTTCCTCTTTGAACTTAGATGAAATAATGCCGATTCAGAAAGAGAAACGTATACTAAAGCTGTGAGGTATTGGGAGATGAAGAGTAAAGAGACAGAGAGGCTGAAAAACATGAGGTTTGATGCAGACAGTTGACACCTGGAGTGACAGCAGAGCTGCAGCTGGTGCTTTAAGTGGATATAAACTGCTCCCTTTTGACTGAACAGAGAACTGCAGGCAGGAAACACACAGGCTGCTTCTCTCTGTCTTCTTACCTGCAGCTGATTTACCTGGAACCAATTAAAATCCTTCACACAGACTCGGGTCAAGGGATTTGGGAATATCACCAGTGACTAGTTTAAAAAAAAAAAGGCATTCACGCATAAGTGTTTTCTGTGCAAGATGTTTAAAGTTTTTGATGAGAGAGCTTTCTGCATGAATTACAATGTCCTCAAAGTGGAACTAGACAATATATAGTGAGAAAGATCCAGGACTGATGATCAATCAGTGTGAATAAACATACATCTGCAAATAGCCCGAAACTGTGAAAATTGTACCAAAAGTAGAGCCATAGTTTTTTAAACCTCTATTTGAATGTTTAAGCATGATTAAATCTACAGTATAGCTGCAACAATTTTTCAATTAATCAATTAACAACTATTACTATTACATTAATCACCAACTATTTTGAGTCATTTTGTAAAGAAAATGTCCAAATTCTCTGGTTCCAGCTTCTCTTCTCTGATTATTTTCTGATTTCTTTAGTCTTCTATAATAGTAAACTGATGATCTTTGGGTTGTGGACTGTTGTTCTGGACAAAAAAAGACATTTGAGGTTGAATCTTCAGCTTTAGAAACACTGATCCACATTTTACACGACTAATCTATTAATGCAGCTTCACATCAGTCAGATAAATTATCTCCTTTTGTCTTTTTACAACTCCTGAAATAAATAAAATAAAGCAGTTTTAACTAATACTCTATTCTTATATTATATTTTTCTTATAAATATAATAACATGAATTATCAAACAATTGTTGATGTTTATATCTGAGGTATTTTCCAACACAGATGCAGAACTGCATATTATTAGCTGTTACTGCCGAGCTTGTTAAAGTCTGTGTAATTCCATAACGCATGTGTGTGTAATGTGAATCGTGTGTGTTTTACGCTTAATGCCACATGAGTGCATTTTGCGCCATAAACCCTGTGATGTGTGAGCATATTAGCCTGGATAAATTACTTAAAGCTTCTCTCATCTGATGACGGAAATTTTACAACAAGAGAAACACTTAATCGCGATTACGTGATTATCTCCCGCTTAAAAAAAGCTTTATTTTCTGCTCTAAAACGGGAGAAGAGCTCGGCGCCTTTTTATTTTTTTTCCCTTTTAATTTTTTTTTTAGTATTAAAAATGGCGACCGTGGGTTCCGGAGGATCCTGTTTTATTTTCTCTCGCTCGTCCTCTCTCTCTCCCCCTTCTCCCCAATTCCACAGGGATTTGCGGGGGATAATCCTCTCGGGGATTAGGTCGGGGCAACACGCAGACAAAGAGGGGAAATAAGCCTGTTATGCATTCGCTGCTTCATTTCCCAACCTGTCTTTATTACAACCTATACTGATATGGGCTTATTCACACACACACACACACACGCACACACACTCACTCATTCACACACATGTGATTGGCCACATTAAGAGCCTCCCAGATGTAGCTGGCGTCCGTGGGGTTTTTGTGTCTTCATTTCCCTGATAGGTGTGTATATCTGTATTGAGCAATAATAAAACCCACACATGATTAAAGCAGAATAGACTCTTAGTTCTTAGCGCTGATCTTTTGAGCCCCTGTATGCATTTTTATTAAGGAAAAGCACATTTGGCACCGTACTGTTTCATTTTTTTATTAGCTGGATGTAATGTAATGTAATTATTGTGCTGCTGTGTGTGTGTGTGTGTGTGTGTGTGTGTGTGTGTGAGAATTTCTATCTGTCTTTATAGAAGTGTATGTGTGTCCACCTATTTGTGTGTGTGTCTGTGTGTGTGTGTGTGTGTGTGTGTGTGTGTGTGTGTGTATGTGTGTGTGTGTGATATAGCAGCACCATCCTTCTCAGGCCTTTATCCTCCTAACGCCTATGGTTCCATTAGTCGTTTCGGTGCTGTTTCTATCACTGAATCACACCGGGATGCATTGACGTGTCCAGAGTTGTTTTTTGTTTTACATTGTGATCCGATGAACCAGATTGAACCAAAACAGAGACGCTGAGTCTGTGATTGAGACTCATCATCGTACAGACACAGACGTCTGCGATGTTTTCAGAGCGTGAACAGCATCAGAACAAAATATGTGGAAATCTGAGAAAGTGATGAAAAGGAAAATTCATTTCACACTTCACATTAATTAGATTTAATAGCAGGAAGTTGATGTTTACATTCAATAAAGTGTTAATTCGAGCTGTAATCAACAACTATTTGGATTATGACTTAATTAATTTGAGTCTTAAGAAGAAAATTCATCATCAATTAGTGTGTAGATGAAGAACTGTGAATACACACACATCTCCAATAAGTCTAAAACTGTGAAATATAACTTTGTTCTTAAATTGTTGTAAAAGTCTAACCGTTTTTTAACCTATATTAAAATAATTAAGCATTACTGAATCTACAGTAGAGCTGAAATGATTAGTCGATTAATTGTTAGTTGCCAACTATTATATTAATCATGAACTGTTTTGATAATCGATTAATTGTGTTGAGTCACTTTATGAAGAAAATGTCCGAATTCTCTGGTCCCAGCTTCTCAATCTGATGATGTTGTGGACTGTTGTTCTGCACAAAAAAAGGCAGAGCTGCAACTAACAACTGTTTTGATTGTTGTTGTGATTACCTATTGATTATTGAAAGGATTAGTTAATTAGTTATTTAGTTCATAAATTGGTGTAAAATGTAGATCACTGTTTCACAAAGTGGAAGATGCAACCTAAAATGTTTGCTTTTTGTCCAGACCAACAACCCACAACCCAAAGATCATCGGTTTACTATTATAGAAGACTAAAGAAACCAGAAAATAATCAGAGATGCTGGAACCAGAGAAATTGGACATTTTCATAATAGCTGTTAGTTGCAGCCCTAGTGTGAATACAAACTTCTTGAAGTAGCTCATTAGCTTATTATCACTACTTAATATTGTTCTCCAGTATCTCATATGAATAATATGTTTTTCTGTTGACAGGTGTTATAACCAGTTACGGCCTCTGGTTGGACGGAGTCCTGATTTTTAATTCCACTTCCTCCCAAACCTTCTTTGTGGTGGAGGGACTTTCTCCCTGGAGCCGACATGTTCTCAGGCTGCAGGCCTGCACTGCACGAGGCTGCGGCAAAGGACCGATGGTTAGCTAACACACACACACACACACGCGAACATTCATTAACACACTAATGAATTAATTAATTCAAGAACCTGCAAGAACCTTTGATGATCAAATGATGAAGTGTTTTTATCTGGAGCATTTAGAGCAAGAAAAGCACAAATTGTAAAACAGTGTTTTATAAGGAAGATGCAGATTATCGATGTCAATAACCAACACACAAAAACACAGGTGCTCATGTCAGATGCCTACTTAGATTTTCACAAAGTTTGCATACACATGTCTCCAGGCACCATAAAGGTGATCAATTGTCTTGGCTCAATAAGGAGTGTTGGTGTGGTGACAGTGATATTTGTTGGGAAATGCCACTCTAAACACTCAACGTTGTCTTTAACAGTACATTTTTTGCATGGGGTGCATGTTTCCAACATGGATGCCATACTTAGTCAAAAACTGCAACAGTTGGCGCAGCAGACCAGGAGGAGGAGAAGGTTCAGGAAGACAATGGGTGGATGAGGATGAAAAGGGAGAAAGGAGTCTGAGGAGGAGCATTGAAAGTATTAGCATTGAAAATAAAATGATGAAGGTCCAGTGAATAGACAGTGTATTTCAGTGTTAAATTGTATATTTTATACTATAACTAATACACTCAGTGAGATCTATCAGTTATTATGAAATTTAGTAAATGTAGGGAGATTTTCTTTATGTACATGGATCAGTGACAAAACATGATGTGGTGTAACTCCAAAAACTTGGTACCAGATAGATTAACTCCCTTAAAAAGGTTTTAAATATGTAAAGTTTTATTTCTCATCTCGCCAAACATTATTTATTACTGACCCACACATTGTGTTCCAATGTATCTAGGCATTTGTGCGTGCGTGTGTTCATGTTCTTCTTTTAATAAGGTGGAGGCGCGGACATTAGAAATGGCCCCAGAAGGCCCAATACTCCTGGAATTGACCAACCACAGCTCTCATTCAGTCCGAGCCCGTTGGACGGCTCCACCCAGACCGAACGGAAACCTCAGCTACACACTGATGTATAAACGCAAAGGTAACACACACACAACAGACTGAAAGCTAAAACATTAGATATTAAACAGATTCTTTTACAGATACTCTGGGAACATTCAAAGATTCATACTCACAGATATGTGAAGCACCATACTCCGATTTAATTGTCTAAATTGACGTATTCAAAACAAACAGCATATTCATCCAGTGAATAAAACTTTGCTGCATTTTCTCTGTGACACAGCAACATTTCTGTTCGTTTTCTACAACCAGCTGCTGGTTGATTATATTCAGACATATTGTTATGTTTGCTGTTGTTTGTTTACTTGAATTAATTTGATTTGATCTGATTTCATTGCATCAACATTGATCCTGAACATCTCTGTTAATCTTAGTCCAGGTCACTGCTGTCAAATAATCATGACTTTATGAAATGCTAATAAATAAATATTAGGGGATTTACTATACAGTCTGATACTATATAGTATCTGATACAGAATCAACTATCAAATCAAATTAATAGTCGAGTATCAATTTGTTGTTGTAGAGCAACTTTTTCTCTGAGTGTGTCTTGCTTTCTCACATCAGACAAATGTGTATAAATGTGCTTTTTTCAATTTGTTTATTTTGATAATTGCTGTATGCGGTTTGTAGCTTGGTCTGGTTTGATCTGCTCTGTTCAGCTTTATGAATTCTCTCTAAAATAATGTCTACGCATTAATGCTCTTTGTGACCTGGTGAACTATTTTGTTCATAAGCTGTGGCCACTATAGATCTACATAATAAAGGCTAGATGTCTTACAGCACAGGCTCAAACGTGCTTGCCCGGCGCCCATCTTGCCACAGGTCAACAGTCTGACCTGATGTGTTGAATGTAAGGGAGGGAACAAACTCAAATACTCTGATCTTGCTGAAAACTTGACTGATTTACACACAGTTCTTACATGTTATCAAGGTGGTTATAATTACATAACTATATATTATATATACTTAAAAAATATTTTATATACATTACATATATACAATGTATATATATATATATATACATTGTTATGGGTGAGTATTGTCATCTGTTTATTGATAGTGTTACATGAATGGCTGTAACACTTTATGTTGTGCTTTGCAATAAAAACATTTGCACAAGGTAAGCCTATCCACTTTTCTACATTGATAAGAGTATTAAAATGATAGTTCAAGGGACAAAAATGATTAATTAAAAGTGATTAATTTGTGAATAATCATTAATCATATATATATATATATATATATATGTATATATATATGTATATATATATATATGTATATATATATATATATATATATATATATATATATATATATATATATATATATATATATATATATATATATATATATATATATATATATATATATATATATATATATATATATTAGTGCTGTCAGTCGATGAAAACTAATCGAATTAATTACAGGATTTTGTAATTAATTAATCGAATTAATCAGATTTTATTGTCATATCTGCTAAAGGTCTCCTGATAAAGAATTTGAATTCTAGGATATTAAAAAACTGTAGTGCATGACTAATCAATTGAATACAGTAAGAAGAGAAGATTTGAAATCCATTTTTTTATTGGTGAACTGTGCTTCATAAATGAAATCCAAAAGTAAAGGTCAAGCACATTAAACCAGTTAGGCCAGGTGCATTATTTAAATATTTTTATATACATTACATATATACATACATATATATATATATATATATATATACATTGTTATGGGTGAGTATTGTCATCTGTTTATTGATAGTGTTACATGAATGGCTGTAACACTTTATGTTGTGCTTTGCAATAAAAACATTTGCACAAGGAAAGCCTATCCACTTTTCTACATTGATAAGAGTATTAAAATGATAGTTCAAGGGACAAAAATGATGAATTAAAAGTGATTAATTTGTGAATAATCATTAATCATATATATATATATATATATATATATATATATATATATATATATATATATATATGTATATATATATATATATATATATATATATATATATATATGTATATATATATATATATATATATATTAGTGCTGTCAGTCGATGAAAACTAATCGAATTAATTACAGGATTTTGTAATTAATTAATCGAATTAATCAGATTTTATTGTCATATCTGCTAAAGGTCTCCTGATAAAGAATTTGAATTCTAGGATATTAAAAAACTGTAGTGCATGACTAATCAATTGAATACAGTAAGAAGAGAAGATTTGAAATCCATTTTTTTATTGGTGAACTGTGCTTCATAAATGAAATCCAAAAGTAAAGGTCAAGCACATTAAACCAGTTAGGCCAGGTGCATTATTCAGAAATGTAAAACAAATACAGTAATACAGTTAAATAAATAAAATAAAGCTGTCTTCAAAAATGTATAACAAATACAGCGATTCAATTGAATAAATAAAATTCTGAAATAAAATAAGGTATAAGGTTGTCTCATAGGCACTTAAGCTCAATATAGAAATTCAAAAATGAATAATAGAAGTCGTATATTTAGCGCTGCAATGTGCCAACAGAATTTTGCTCGGTGAGAGCAAACACGTATGGTTTGAACCAATCAGAATTAGCGATGCTGATAACGTGACCACATGTCCATCGTCCAACCAGAAACGCATTTGTTCTGCTCGCCTCGCGTTGCATAGCAACCAGAGACGCGCTCAGACTTGTCACTCCGTGTCAAACGGCACAGACAGACACCGAAACAGAGTAGATTACACTGAAACGAGCACACTAGAATTGTTCAAGCACTCGGATAATGTAAGTAATCTGACTTTAGTACATCGTTTTCTTTATTTAACATGGGAGTTTGACAGGGAGCTTCTTCTCCTTTTTTTCAACGGAACGCCGTTCTGGTCTTGAATCTTTTAATGGAATGTAGTTCCGGACAGTTCCGGTTCACTTTCACCCCTGAGCTCGCCACCGTTGATACTCATAATTAATTGCGTTAAATTTGTTTGTTGCGTTAAAATGACAGGTCTAATATATATTTCAATTTTAATGGTAATAATAATATATACAAAATAAACGACATCTACACCAGGTTCTAAATTTATCTAGCAGCCACATGCAGGACTCTAAAACTAGGTTATTGGTGTTTTCACTGATCTTATAAATTTGACTGTTTTCTGTGTTTACCTGCAATTTCATGTCAAAATGGCGGCTGTGAAAAAGGTGGCAAGGCGTCGGATGATCTGGTTCAGCTGCTCCTTCAGGCTACAACTGACCCATGCGCTCAGTGTTTCTCTTCCTATAGCTGAAATTCCTACGTGGACGTTTCATTCCTCAAGACACTTCCTGACACCATTTTTAATTATACACTATACAGACGTCACTGCTGCTTTCCGAGAGCTCAGGATACCAGGTTAATTAAAAAAAGAGAATATGGCACACACACACATGCATACGCACACACATGTGCGCACACACACACAGCATCACAACAACTTAAAATGAAAGTCAGAGATGAAATGATGGACTAAAAAGATTCAAAAAAGCAGCATGAAGATGGAAGGAAGAATAAAGGTGAGATGTGGTAAAACAATAACATAAAGATGAGATGCTCATATGCAAAACATATTAGAAAAGATGGCAAAAAACAAAAACTGAGAAAACAGTTGAGCAACAAAATAAAAGAGGACAAGGAAAAAGGGGAAGAAGAAAATGAAACTTGAAAGTCAGATATGAATTGAAGAGTAATCAAAATATAGTGGAAGAGAAACGAGAAAAGAAGAACAGGGAAAGGTGGAATAGAAATAGATAAAATGATGTAAAGATGAGGTGCTTGTATAGAAACATGATAGAAGAAGAAGAAGACTGGACATGGAAAGAAAAGGAATAAGAATAAAATTGAAGAAGAGAACGTGGGGAAGAGCTGAAAACACACACACACAGACAGGGACTTTGATCTGGGCCTCACAGAGGAACACAATAGATTAAAATGAGTGCAAAGATGGAGAGAAGAGGTGTAGAAGAAAGAGAGGGATGGTGTTTCGCTTTAGTTACCCATAACCCCTTGTTTCTTTGATACATCAATACATCAGTACACATCAAAACTGTGTGTGTGTGTGTGTGTCCATCTAAATATACTGGACATGCTGCATTGTGTTCTTTGACCATCCTTGCATGGCCTCAGTGTGAAAACTTTTGATCATTCTCAGTTAATCTCAGTCACTTCTCTCCTTCTTTCCTTCTCTGTTGTCTTGTGTCTTTTATGAATCGCTTGTCTGCCATCGCACTGATGACACTAATAAATAAATGTGCTATGAGGATAATCAGCGTGAGACATTCCCATCGTTCCCGTCTGTGGATGTATACATCGCCGCCAGCCTCGGAGCTGATGTGTTTCTGTGTTTGTTTGTTTTTGTGACAGGTGCAGACGTGGCGTTGCCTGGACATCTAGAAGCAGGCAGCTGGGTTTCTGTCACCGACCTGCAGCCGTTTACCAGCTACAGCTTCTGGATCAGAGGCTGCAACACAGAGGGCTGCGTGGAGAGTCTGCCGCTCAACATCACAACACCACCAGCAGGTACCGACACCACAGAGAAACTGGTCATACACTCAGCAAAACACAGGTTACTACATGTAGCACAGCTATGACAATTATACAAGAACAAAAACTAGTTTCCCAATAATTTAAATAATTAATTGATAAGTTGTTTGGCTCACACTGCAAAAAATGTAATATTAATCCTCTATTGTAGGAAGATATACTTAGACAGGGTAAACAAATATGTTTTGAATGTTTTTATTACTTAAAAAGGCCTAAATAATAGATATTTTTAAGAAATATATAAAAAAAAGGTTGCAAACATAGTCTTGGGATAGTTTCATGCTATGTAAGTCAATGGGACTCCATTAGGTTGTATACACTAGGAATATTTGCATATTGTTGTCACATGGCAAAAAATCTAGTGGTTGTAATTGCAGCCCTAATACTTATCCAGTAAGATAATCTACACAAATGACCACCACTTGGCACCTTGGCACTTTAAAATGAGACTGTTTTATATAAGGTCACATTAAGATGTTAGTTCAGGTATTGAACCAAAAACACATTAATAAATAAACTGTTGATTTACAGATGAGGAACCAGAAGCACCAAAGTGTGTCTGGACTTTTCTTGCAGTTCTGCTGTTAAATGTCACATCTGGTCAGATCAATGTGAGGATAATAACTATGCAGTAACACAAACACCTATAAACACACATCTATTAGTATAGTAACTAAAGTGTTTAACACACACACACACACACACACCACACACACACACACACACACACACACACACATACACACACACACACACACACACACACACACACACACACACACCACACCACACCACACCCAGTCTGAGCCACAGAGCAACAAAAGACAGACTTGGGAAAGTTCTACTGTTCAAGTTCAAAACAAAGGCATAAGAAAGTATAAATTTTAAATAGCAAACGTTTCCTCTCTTTCTACCTCTCTTTCTACCTATGTGCCTCTGGCATCTCTTTAGACTTCTTTAAGGGAAACTGTCTTGATGCGTCCTTGTTCTATGAAAGAACAGAGAGAAGATAGCAGAGCAAGAGACAGGAGCAGAGGAGGAGGAGAGCAGAGAGAGAGAAGTGAACATAAAAGTGCATAGTTTAAAACGATTAGTGACACCTCTGATATTGTACCTGCTAACACAGGCTGAGAGAGACACAGCCTCCCAACTGTGTGTGTGTGTGCGTGTGCGTGCGCGTGTGTGTGTGTGAGACGAATTAAACACACATGAATACTATCCCTCGAAAACATACACACACTCTGGGATGATTCTGCTGAACTGGACGTGTTAGAATCCAACTGAAATTCGATCTGCGACCAACTGTTTCTGTTCTTTGCTAAAAATCTGCTAAACACCCTCATTCACACTAATATAAGTATTCAGTCCTATTCATCAAATACAAGCTTTATATCTACTAGTAGTGACTATTAAGGCACAACACACAGAGACACACTCAGCACACACTGCTTGTGTCATGCTGTCAGATGAGTGTGTGTTTCTGTGTATTTACTCAGAATGAATGAGGCCAGAGTTAGTTTGATTATTTACGTTGAACAACCACTAATATTATTCTGAAAGGCTCAAAGAGCTGTTTGAGGGTGTGTGTGTGTGTGTGTGTGTATGTAATGGCCATCCTTAGGATAAGATGTCTTCAGTAATCAGTGTTGCTGTAGTGAAATGAGACAGACAGTTGATTGAAGAGTCACTTTATGGAGGAGCTGCTCTTATTTCACACAGTCAACAGTGTGATCTGGTTTATTCTGAGAAGCTGCTCAACCTCAATCAACATGTTTTTACTCATTCTACAACACTAACACTATTATATCTGTTGTCAGTATTAGACCAGTGCGTGTGTGTCTGTTTCCTTGCATTTGTATGTGTGTCTCTGAGTGTGTTTGTGTGTGCGTGTGTGTACACTTTTTTTGTGTGTATGTTAAGTATGTGTGTGTGTATGTGTGCTTTAATGTGTGTGTGTGTATGTGTGTCAAGTGTGTTGGTATGCGTATGTGTCTGAATGTGTATAAGTGTGTTTGTGTGTATGTTTCTCGAGTTGTGTGTGTCTGTGTGTGTGTGTGTGTATGTGTGTTTGAGTGTATGTGTTGTGTGTTTGTTTGTGTCTGAATGTTTGCTTTTTGAGTGTGTGTGGGTGTGTGTGGGTGTATGTGTGTGTCAGAAAGGCAGAAATCAACCCGTGTTTCAAAAATTAAACACACACAAATACTTCCCCTCCATAACATACACACACTCTGAGATGATTCTGCTGAACTGGACGTGTTAAAATCCAACTGAAATTAGATCTGTGACCAACTGTTTCTGTTCTTTGCTAAAAATGCAACAACCTCATTCACACTAATTTAACTATTCAGTCCTATTCATCAAATACAAGCTTTAGATGCTGTATGTGTGTGTGCGTGTGTGCATATTGTATGCCTGAGTATTTGTGTTGAGTGTGTTTGTGTATGTCTGAGTGTCTTTTTTGTTGGTATGTGTGAGGCCGAATGTGTGTTTCTCTGAGTGTGTGTGTGTAACAGATTGTATTTTGTTAGTTTAGTTCTTTTTATCCTGATCGTGTTTCAGTAAATCGTTAGCTGGTTGTGGTCTTTGTTCATTGTCATTGTTTTTCTTTATGTATTTTCCCTCTTGTTTTTCTCTATTCTGCCCTCTCTGTTCTCTTAACTCTGTAGAGCAGAGTGTCACCTACATTTGGGGCAGATGTCATTCTTTGGTATAAAATGAGCAGTGATATTAATAACATAACTTCTCTTATGTGTTCCTTCTTATCTGTTTCTGTCTCTCTAGCCCCTGATGGTGTATCACCTCCGGCTCTGGTCCATGCAGCCAGCCAGAGTCTGACGGTGGCGTGGCCTGCTCCCGCTCACACCAACGCTCCAGGTCCACTGCTCTACTCGCTGCACATGAGAACATCGACCCAGACGCCCCTGATGTGGTCAGAAACAGCACAGAAACATCCAAGTTTCACACACATGTTCAAATCATATGCACAAAGTCCAAGGGATGTAGTAATAAAGGAACAGTTTTCACATATGTATGCACAGAGACCGCATATGCAAACACATATACATACACAGGCGACATTATACAGCCCAGCTGAATATGTCACATCAATGACAGAACATCAGGAAAACGTAGAGCGAATGAGCCACAGAGATGGAGGTAGAGTCAAAAAGACAAAAATCAAAGAGAGGGCAGATGGAGAGAGCGAGCATGGGGCAGAGAGAGTGTGATAGAATAAAAAGAGAGAGAGGGTGTGCATCTGATATGTATTCATTACATGCTTCCTGACAACAAATTGCAATTTAATCCAAGAAGAGGAGGCTCTCATTCTGTGGTAATAAATAAATGACTAGCTACATGTTCAGACAGCCAAGCCCTCCTCCTCTTCTGCTATGGAAATCTCATTGTTCCCTGATTTATTCATTCTTTCATCCCTTCTATCCATCTGATGCTAAATGGTCAACGGTCCCTCATTTATGACAATATTCCTTTTACTTTGCCCCAGATTCCTTTGTATGATTATATGATTTGGGATCAGGATTTTGCTGAGACAGTTCATCAAAAAAAGCTTCATATACAGTATATATATATATATATATATATAGATAGATGTGTGTGTGTGTGTGTGTGTGTGTGTGTGTGTGTATTGCAGTTTAGTGCAGATATGGGATGTGATATATCTCAGTTTAAACTTTCACAGTAAGAAGAGACTACACGTGTGTTACGGGCTGGACTTTTAATAACTGTTTTTTCATTATCAGTATATATATTGGTACATACATATTAGGCTGGTATTGAACGTCACATATTGTAATTAAAGTATTTTATATTTTTCCCATGTTAAGTTGTGATGTCACTAACAACATATTTTTATGTTTTTTAAAAAACTAAAATAATCTCAGTATTTTTTCTCTAAAGCTTCTCTCTGCATCGCTATAAGAACAGGTCGTTTTGTGTCTGTCTCATTAATATTAATGAGCCTCTCCTCTGATTGGCAGATTTGGCTGTGAATGGTGGGGTGGGCAGTGACTGTATAGTTGTGACATTACACTTTCTGTGTTTCTCTGTGGATTGAGTGTTTTGTATTATGGGACAGTATTTATAGAACGTCTACACCTTCTTTTATTCAAACATATATGAAGTAAAGCTAAATGTAAAATAATAAATAATGTTATAATAGCATGAATTATTTTAGCCAGCATGTCTATAGCAACTGTTATTGGCTTATTTTTAATAAGGATCCATATATATCAACTTAAAAACACAAACATATGTATTCTCAATGCATATTGATATTTGTATGTGTTTATCTCTTGCAGGCTCCTGGAAAATGCAACAGACACCTTCTCCTATCATGTGGAGGGCCTGACTCCGTACACACCGTACCTGTTCAGAGTGGTGGTCTCACACACACACGGACACACAGCTGGACCCTGGGTCACCCTGCACACCGCTGAGGACAGTAAGTTTCTAATTATTAATTAGCTTCCTAGGAAGAAACACTCCGGACTGTTGTTCTATAGGCTGCTGCAGGTTTCTGGCTGCAATGATGTTGATCAAGACTCAAATATCTAAGAAACTATTTCATAAAAATCATCAGATTAGTTGCCAACTATTACATTAATCACCACCTATTTTGATAATCAATTAATGGATTTGAGTCACTTTTAAGAAGAAAATGTCCAAATTCTCTGGTTTTTAGCTTCTCTTCTTTGATTATTTTCTGGTTTAGTCTTCTATAATAGTAAACTGATGATCTTTGGGTTGTGGACTGTTGGTCTGGACTAAAAAAGACATTTTAGGTTGAATCTTCAGCTTTGGAAAACACTGATCTACATTTTACACTGTTTCATGAACCAAATAACTAATCGATAAACTATAATACTTGATAGATTATTGAATAAAAAAAATAACCAGTAGTTGTAGCCTTACTTTAGATATGCATATATCCTAGTAGATGAATCTTTAGACTGATTTTTATATGAAATAGACTATATATACAATATTTTGGCTCTGCCCCTTCCTAGGTCTAATATAGTTTTCCACAAAAACTAATTAGCTTCTATTCCTTGCATGTGTTGGCATCACATACTGGATGAGGAATGGTTCCAGACAGACAAAATCTAGCCCCATGAAATCAATGAAGCTCAGAGACATTTTACACTTTCAACAGATGACATGTAAACAGCTTTGGGTGTCAAACTCTGCACAAACAACATTTTATTCAGTGATGCTCCAACATCTGAAAAACTAATTTTATTTTATTTATTTATTTATGTTTATTTGTCAGGGACAATACAAAAACAATGCACCAAGTAACAGAAACATGTTACCATGGTATTATGTATGGGGTTTATAGCCGAGGCTGGATTGCAACCTCAATCCCTGGTTAGGCCTTTCTAGAATATACACTTATCTATCTCAAGGTAAAAATGTATAAACTACAAAGAGGCTCTACAAATATAATTCAAAGTTTGCAGTGTCAAATTCATAAAAATAAATAATTTCAACAATTTAATTAATCCGACTTGTGTTCCTACAATCATTTAGTTAGTTTTCAACAAGGATTAAAATTTTTATTACATACTTTGATACGTTGATTTCTTGTTTTATTTCAGTTGGCAGGGCATTCCACAGGTGAATCCCTTTTACAGAGGAATACAATTGCCAAAGTGCTGCTGTGCTTTGCTACTCTAAGGTTTCTACTCACTGATCCCCTTGTAATTCTGTTACTATTACTAGCTGTCCCTTTCACCTGCAAACAGAGTACAGCTGGGCCAAGGTCATTAACCAAGATCATTTGAGTGGAAGGGGCCTATTTTGCCATTTCCCAGTTTAATATTGTAAATTTAATCGTCTAATTATGAAAATGTGCATGTTTTTATGGTCCAAAAGTCCCTTCTTAGACCTGTAGCAGCAAAGCAGTCTGCCCTCTCAAACACTCACCCCTCCCCTTCCTGCCATGACTACATAGATCCAGGGGATGTTACGATTAACTTCCGCTTCTGTTGTGACATCACAGCTGGACGTTAATAACAACTTACTAAATGTATTGTGTTCAGCCAGTTTTCAGTAAAAAGGCAGATGAGGCCTGAGTTAGTGTGTTAGCAGGAACACCAGAGCCCTATATATCCCTATTATATATATATATATATATATATATATATATATATATATATATATATATATATATATATATATATATATATATATATATATATATATATATATATATATATATATATATATATATATATATATTTTCTCCAGCTTCACCATGAGTTTGACATTAGTGGTTCGTGGATGAAAGAGTGTGAGTGTGAGTACACACACACACATGGACGTCTCCCTCAACATGATTTATAATAACTTTGATATACCCTCAACTTTCCGGGCAGCGTCAGCATCAGGTCAAAGTTGCGTCGGTGTCAGAGCAGAGTCTCCGGTGAACGTCTGGCAGGTGTCTGGCAGCAGCTGGACGTTCAGCAGCCGATTCGTCCGTTTGGCTGCTGAGTCAAAGTTAAAGTTTCGCTGATGATTTAAAGATCTTCATTAATTAATTATTCTAGAGTCTTAAATGATTAAAAGATATATGGGTCAGTGACAAAAATGGGATGTGGTGTAACCATAAAACCTAGGTACCAGATAGTTTAAATCTATTAAAACGATTTTTAAAAAAATTAAAACACGTGCAATCAACAAGTTTTATATACTCAGTGGATTATAAATTTAAAATGTATCTTTTTTTTTGATTACACTATTTGACATTTTGTATCAGAAATTGCACAAAATCATAATTTTGTTAAAAAAATATACAAATGGACTTTTAAATAACATTTTAGTTACATTTTGAGAGACCTGATGAATGCTTCTTAAATTGTATTTTAAAAAGTTTTTGACTTTCTTATCTTGCCAAACATTATTTATAAAAAAAAATCACAATAATTTAAATGAAATGAATTTTTCTGGGAGGGTTTGTCTTCGCCATGTTCTCGGGAGGAAGTCGATGATATCATGTGACAGGAAACACTAGGAAACTTCATCTTTTGCTTTAAACCTTTGTCTAAGTTGGCTATTATGATGTCACTGAAAGAAAAACTGTATGAGTTACATTTAGATTTTTATTTTGAGTAGAAAATGAGAGTCAGAGATTTTGGCAGCTATAGTTGCTGGTGGGTTTAAATGGTTAATTATGTGATGTTAGTGGAGGTGGAATAACCCAAAACCTTAAAAAACGAGGAAGGTGGCAGGAACATAAACAGCAAATTGACAGAGGGATTTGCACATTGTAAGGTGTGTGTGTGTGTGTGCGTGCGTGCGTGCGTGCGTGTGTGTGTGTGTGTGTGTGTGTGTGTGACCTAGCCAGTGTCATTGTGGGCTAATTGCTGTAATAGAATCATATTAGCAACTAGAACAGCCTCCTCAGTGCAAAGTTATAAATTAATTAGCACCGTGCTATTATCACATACATTATCATTAGCCAGCTGAGATTTGCATACATGCACATATACACATAGAGGAGTGTGTACACATGTATGTGCACACACGCCTTCAGACACACACATCTGCAGATATTTAGGATGCATTAAATTATAGTCGTGTGCTTTCCCCATTGCTATGCAGAATTAAATTCCCTACAGCGCGCACGCACACACACGCACACATGCACACACACACAAACGCACACATACAACTATATACAACTATACTCTCTATGAGCTAAACTATGAGCTTTTGCTTTTGTTTTCCCAAGTCCTCAACAATTATTAATAGGACAATATATGTTATTATATATGGGACAATATTTGTGTGTGTGTGGGTTTAATAAGAGAATGAAAAGAAAACGGAGAATCCATCTTTCTCACTATATGCTCAAACTAAATGAGCTTTTGTTTTTGTTTCCCCATGTCCTCAACGATTATTGATAGGACAATAAATGTTTTTTTTATATTTACATAGGACACACATATGTGTGGGTGTCTAGATAGGATATTCATAAATTCATATGATATCATATTCATAAAACATTCTTTTCCCATAATATAATTCATGATAGATAAAGAAGCTTTTAATAAGACCGGATTTAAAACTAAGATTGGAGAAAGACAAGTGCAGCAGATTGGATCGTTCTTACAATGATGTGTAATTTGTCACCATAAACCCATTCAACCCCCATCCCCCCATCCCTGTCGCTCTCTCTATCTCTCTCTGTCAATTCAATTCATATTCATTTATTGGCACAAACAAATAAAAAAGTTGTTGCCAAAACAGTACACTTCATACACTTCATATTACATATAACATACATATAGTGGTGTAACAGTCACACATTCATATAATATATTGTTATTATCATATTACATATATTAGTATAACCATATTACATGTTATTAGCATATTAATATTTTTAATATATTACATAATACATATATTAAAGTGGTGTCTGATCAGATAAAGATTAGCCTACAAATCTAATTAGAATACAGGTTAAAGCAGAGCTGAGGTTTGTCCATCAGGAGACAGAGGGGACTGTCTGCTGCTGGCTTTTTAACGTTTGGTATGGAAGTGAGTCTTTTGGACTTAAATTTAGATGTGTCCAGAGTGTAATTGATGGTTTCAGTATGTTTAGAAGCAGTGAGAAACGTCCCAGTTCTGCTCTGTAGGCGTTTGCGATTTTCCTCTGGATATTTAGAATTCTTCAACAGAATTCAGTATGGAGAGATTCTATTGTGTGTTTTGTCCCATGACCATGACCTCACTTCCACATAAGGCTATGGGTAAAATAACAGTCAAATATTTTTGTCCAGATTCTATTTAGTAGGCTGATGCTGGATAATTTAGTTTTAATTGAATACATAGCAGGCGACACGGTGGCACAGGGGACTTTCTGTGTGGAGTTTGCATGTTCTCCCCGTGTCTGCGTGGGTTTTCACCGGGTACACCGGCTTCCTCCCACAGTCCAAAAACATGCTGAGGTTAATTGGAGACTCTAAATTGCCTGTAGGTGTGAGTGTGTGAGTGAATGGTGTGTGTGCCTCGGTGTGAGCCTGTAGGTGTGAGTGTGTGAGTGAATGGTGTGTGTGCCCCACGATGGCTGGCGACCATCTGGGGTGTATCCCTGCCTCTCACCATAACGTGCTGGGATAGGCTCCAGCAGACCCCTGCAACCCTAATGAGGAATAAGCGGGTATAGAAAATGACTGACTGACTGAATACATAGCACTACATGTTTTTTGAGGGTATTTATGACCAACTTCAAAACTTCTGGATTCACATATGTTTACACTGAGGTATGTATAGTTATTACCTCGGCCAAGGAGGTAATGTGATCGCTAGTGTCTGTTTGTTAGCAAGATAACTCAAAGAGTTTGGACCAGATTGTCTTCAAACTTTCAGTAAATGTTGGGAATGGTGCCGAGATTAAATGTTGGTAATGATCAGGAAGAAATCCTGGTGTCTAAATGAAAATGGTCCTTCAAACAGACGCCATCGTTTGGGACCACCTGGTGGTGATATCAGACATCCTTGGTGGAGTGCTTTTCTAGTTTGGAACTTTTATTTGGGTGTTTTTTAATGTGAAATGATATTTTTCTTAAATACATCTGTGCTTTTTTTGAATGATTGTGATTTTTTTTTCTTCAAATTTACGTCCAAGGCCCAGTTGTAGCAGAACTGGTCCAGGATGGTCAGGTGGTGCTGCAGAGCCTCTCTGGTTGGGGACAGTAGGATGAGTCGTCTGCATACAGTAGGAATTTAACCTGTGTATCAGAGTGAGAGGAGCTGCTGAATGCTCCAACTCATCTGCTACTTCATTGATATAAAGGTTTAACAGTACAGGACTCAGACAGCATCCTTGCCTCACCCTGCACCCTTGGGTTAATTTTTTATACATTTTTACACCACATTTGCTGTGCATGTACATACATTTAATCAGACACAGACACCAACTCCACTCTCAAGAATTTTATGTAAAAGTCCTTTCTGCCAGATGGAATTAAAGGCTTTTTTAAAATCATTAAAACTAGCAAATATTTTCCCCCTTTTTGTGGTGGACATAATTATTAATTATTAATTTATTAAATGATTACTTTGTGTGTGTGTGTGTGTGTGTGTGTGTGTGTGTGTGTGTGTGTGTGTGTTTATATGTTTGACCAATTTGGTAATTTCATTCATTTTCCGTCATAACAATAACAACGATTGAGTCAGTGACATCATAAAGTAGCGTCTGCATCTGCACGATCTCTTCAGTCTTCATAGTTCAGGCTGTTTTTTTTAATGGCAGCCAGTGACTAATGCTAAAACCATGGAGTGAAGTGGTCACTACTAAGCTAATGCTAATGTTAACTCCATTTCAAATCCACACGTCTGACGGCTAAAATCCTTCATCCTGTTAAAGTTAAATAACAATAACAAAAAAGGGGGAAGTCTGTTGTAAAAAAACAGTGCAAATACTGTGGGAATGTTGATAACACACACACACACTTTCCTCCATCAGTCAGACCTCTTCTTCTTCTTTCACAGCGGGTTTCACCTCTTCTGTTTGACAGACAAGCTCCTTAAGTATTTACGAGTGAGAGAGAGACAGGGACAGAGGGAGGAGAGGAAAGAGGGAAATAAGATCAGAAATGGAGAGAAAGGTGGAAGGAAAAGGTAGAGAGCAAAAAGGTAAAATGAGGAATTGAAGAAAAAAGACAGAGAAGAAAGGAGCAGGCTAATGACAGAACAGAGAAAGAGAGAGACCCACGCTTCCTCCTTTTCCTTTTTATCATTCCATTAAAGTTTTATATCCATCTTTTTAATGTAATTTGGTCCCTATGAATTCCTGCCGCTGCAGAACAGACAGACGGCTCCTGTGAACATAAACTCTAGCTGTGTTGGACAGCTCCCTTTCCTCTGTCGACTCCCATGTTCACACCAGCTAAGTGATCTAAGAGAGTGTGTGTATGTATGTGTGTGTGTGTGTGTGTGTTATAGAGAGTATGATTACAAGCACCGTTTTGACAAAATGATCTTAGCCAAGCAGTCTTAGAAAATGTGTGTGCGCACGCGTGCGTGTGTGTGTGCGTGTGTTACCTAATTGAACCTAAGGCAGATTGTATGTGAAACTACAGCAGATTTGAGCTTCAAGGTAATGACAGAACACAAAGAATTCATGTTATTTAATTCATAATTTCTGTATTAATAAATACTATTACACCTAATTTCCTCAATATTTTGTCCAGTTCGCCTTTCTTGAAGGAACTGAAATAATGAAGTAATGTTTTCATAATTCAAACATTATTCTCCATATCAAGAGATAACTAGAATATTTGATGTAGACTATTACACATTCTCTATCTGAACATGTATTTAAATGTTTTAGATTTTTTTCTTTATATTAGATTGAAGAAATACACAGAACAACTTTTATTTTTTTATTCATTTTTTAAAAAATTATTTAAGAATAATCAGTAGTGCAAAGTAACTGAGTACATTTACTGAAGTAGTGTAATAAAGTACAGTTTCGCAGTACTTGTGACGCTACTTTAGACTTCTCTTTACTGCATTTCAGAGGGAAATATTGTACTTTTACTCCACTTTTACCTGAAGCTTTCGTTAATATTTACTTTTCATATAAGAATGTTCATGAGATTATATATATTAATATTATAACTGCTGCTTAAAATTGTTATTCATTCTGAGTGAAAGTTATATAAATGCAGTATATTATAATCAGTAAAACATCAGTAATTGACTCAAATTGATAAATTAAAACATTAAAATAATAGTGATTCAAGACAAGTAGTATAACATACTATAATTATATAATCAGTACTTCTATTTTTGATACTTTAGGTACTTTTTGATGCTAATACTTTTGTACTTTTACTGAAGTAACTTTTTCAATTCAGGACTTTTCCTGCCTTAGAAATAAAATACTTTACTCTTTTATTTTGACAGGACAGTGCACATTAATGAACATGTTCACATACACAGAAAATCCATAAATGAAATATAGGTAATTATGCTGGAGTTAGCACAATACTAATTTCAGTCCATATTCCCCAATAAATAATAAACACATACAGAGTTAATCCAGTTATCTCATCAGCAGAAAACAAAAAAAAATGAAAATACAGTAAATAAAAATAAGTTAAAATGAGATGTTTATGATTATCCTCATTATAATATATAACAGCTTATATATAGATTATATAACACCTGGTTTCATCTGCTGTGTAATATCACTCTACCTTTTCACTGTCATTAGTTCTGTTGTATATATTTCCTTTAGTCTCTGCATCCACTGAGTTATAGTCAGTGCTTTAGTTTTTTTTTTTTTTTTTTTTAGTTCACTCACACATCATCAGCGTCTGAAATTGATATTGAAAAGCATGAATGATTGACAATTGGAAGATATTGTGATGGTCATAGTTACTTAAAGGCTAATGCACATCACATCTACTCATGATGCGACGGATACAAATCAAGCTCCTGACCTTGGTCATGCATCATCCTCTTCCTCGCTCGCTGCTCTTTGCTCCCTTCAACATCCTCATTAAATAACATGTTGGAAAAAGTAAAGATATGAAACGCAGTGTAAATTCTCAGCGTATTGCTTGTCACGTTCTGACACTGTGTCCTAAGCATTTTGATAACGGCGAAGCTCAGCGTTTGTCCTCATGACTCTGAGGAGCCTCGACTCACCTTCAAAATCACAGTCACACACACGCACGCAGCTAAATATAATACGCTACCTCTTCTCTTCACATGGATACACACATGTACACACTTACGCGCACATAACAACTGACCGTTACCAACACACAAATATACACAAAAGCCTACAGAACACACACACACACAAAAGCCTACAGAACACACACACACGCACGCACACACACACACACACACACACACACACACACACACACACACACACACACACACACACACACACACACACACACATCCCCCTCTCCGAGCCCTTGTCAGTTGATTGTGTTATTACTATGCTAACCAAATCCTTATAAATGTGATTTAAGGCTTGGTGGCCCCACACTCCTGTTTTAGCCTTCTGCTACTGTGTTTTAGTGGCGAGAGGAGGAGGATGTAGGGAGGGAGGGAGGGAGGGAGGGAGGAAGAGGGAAAAGCGTGAGGTTGAAGGGAGATGGTGATGAAGGCGGGATGAGAGATGGGAAAACGGAAAAGGAGAAAGGAAGAGAGGATGGGAGTCTGGAAAACTGAAAATGGAGAGAGAGAAAGAGGAGGAAGAGGAGAAGAGGGGGGGGGTCACTACTCTATACATTCACCCAACACTCGTTCCCTCCTACCCAGAGAGCAGTAAAGCATCAGTAAAATAAAAAAAAGGAAAAAAGAATCACCTGCATCTTAAATGAAAATTTCAATTGAAAAACTTAACAGCCCTTCAAATTGCAGAATTTTACACGCGCCAGTAAAGCCTAAATAACACTCAACACTTGACGGGGGGGTGGCAGCGGTGGAGGGGGAACAGCGGGGGGTTAGTTTGGGTCGGTGACGTCTGCTGGATCAAGGTGACTGGATTATTCTGTTTTGTGGGAAAATTATTTACAGTTTTTTTTTAATCTGTTATTGGGTTAGAAGAAAACATAATCTGTAATTAGAAAAACTGGTGGAGAAAAGATGGAGACAGACAGACAGGGAGAGAGAGACAGAGAGACAGACAGACAGATGGAGAGAAAGACAGAGAGAGAGAGAGAGAGAGAGAGAGAGAGAGAGAGAGAGGGAGAGAGACAGACACAAACACAGACAGACACAGACAGACGGACTCCTTGCTTCAGTTCAGTAGACCTTTGGTGGTAATTGAATCAGTGTGAGTGCTGAGTAGAGCTCGCATAAAAACCTGTTAACCTGAAAGGTCAACTCTCTGCATTGTTTATTTAGCAGAGAGAGAGAGAGAGAGAGAGAGAGAGAGAGAGAGAGAGAATTCTTGAATAACGGAGAGAAGAGGAGGAAAAGGAAGGAAAGGGTCACAAAGAGGAAAGACAAAAACAGTGGGACGGAGACAAGGAAGGATGGGATCTTTAAAATCACCCGAGCTTCACATCAGTATAGAGCTGCAACTAAGGACTATTTTGACAGTTGATTAATGTATCAATTATTGAAACAATTAATATTAATAATATTATTGTTTAATTTATAAATAATGTAAAATGTCAATCAGTGTTTCCAAAGATGAAAATTCAACTTAAAATGTCTTTTTTGTCTAGACCAACAATCCACAACCCAAAGATGATCAGATAAGGAGATGTGCAAATACAGTTATTGTAAGAAAAAGGCTACAATTTATGTTGAAAGTGTGGGATCTCAATCTACATATTAGTTTCGAAGTTATCGATAGGCCAATTAAAACCAGATTTTTAATACTGGGATTGCCTGAGGGTCTGTGAAAGTGTCTTAAAGTAAGATGGCTTTTGCCCACAGTAGCCTGTGTTAGCCTGTGAGGAATAAAGTAACTTCTTAGCATGAAGTTTTTCAGAGTTACTTTCGTTGGGTGCATGATCGGTGCAGGAAAGGCACAGGACAACGGAACTTTGTAACGAAAGCACTGGGAAGCAACATGAGGAGCTTTACACCGTAAAAAAAGTGCTCCTGCAGGATAGTGCTGTCATATGTAAGTCTATGGGATTTTAACTTTTAATGATAATAATGATGCTTTGAATATCTATCCAAAGAAATCCACAAAAAAAGGATGCACACCATTGTCCCATGCGCAAGCTATTTCCAAAAGTCGAGCTTGACCTTGCTTTAATAGATAGATATTTTTTCTGACTATGAAGAGCATTTAACAATTAAGGTGACACCAGGATAATCTGTTTCTTCACAGTGTCAGAAAACACAGCTGCACAATAGATAGTTAAATAAGAAGAATAAGCATGAGGAGAGGTAATTTATGCTCAGATGTACGAATACACTACATCACAAAAGCTGAATAAAGGATGGGTGAAATAATTTGAATGGTATTTTATAAGTGACATGTTAAACTCCAGGGTGGAATGTTGGCTTCACTCAGGTAGAATCAGGCCTCAGTCAGTCGACTGTGTGCAACACACACTTACGGACAATGTGCTGCACACTTTATCTCTCACACACTTTCATCTCTCTCTCTCTCTCTCTCTCTCTCTCAGTCCCCTCCGTCGCTCCCTTACACACACACTCGCTGCCATCTGGGAAAGCCGTTAGCGGTTAGCGGTAGCACTTAGCGACGCAGCACGCTCCCTCAGTCCGCTCAGTCACCTTGATCTGGTTGCCCTTCACACAGCACCATTACTGCAATACTGCATCACTGTGGGTGTGGACATGTGAGTGTGTGTGTGCATGTGAGTGTGTGTGTGCATGTGCACATGTGTTACAGTGGGGAAAGAATGTGTGTGTGTATGTATATGGACATGCATCTATGTGTGTGTCCATTATAGAGCAGTACAGTGGGATGTAAATGCCAGGGGAGGAGGGGGGCATTACCTTCAGATGAGCTACTGTGGAGTAAAATATCCTCTGACTGGTCCTGTGTCCCTTCTTATTCATGGTTCTACGTGTGTGTGTGTGTGTGTGTGTGTGTTTGTGTGTGTGTGTGTGTGTTTGTGTGTCTATCCTGGTTGTGCATCATTCTATGTTGTGAACATTGTGAACAGTGAAGGTTTTCCTCGGTAAACGTGAATTGACCCAAATTAAAAACTAACTTCATCTTTGAGATGACGACTGTTTGTGCAGAAAGAGGAAGGGTCAAAACTGGTGTTTACATGAGAGCTGCAGCGATTCGTCGATTAGTTGTGTAACTTTTACATTAATCACCAACTATTTTGATTATTGATGAATCTATTTGAGTCATTTTTCAGAAGAAAATGTCCAAATTCTCTGGTTCCAACTTCTCATATCTGATCTGGTTTATTCTTTAGTCTTCTATAATAGCACAGGGATGGTAAAAATAAATGCAAATATATACCGTAATATGAAATATATAATATATATATATATATATATATATATATATATATATATATATATATATATATATATATATATATATATATATGTCCTTAACCACTGATTGACGAAATCAACACACATTTTATGTTCATGAAGACAGATGAGACTGAATCTACTATAAAAAGGTAATAAAATATATTTTAATTTTAATTTTATCAACATTTTACAAACCAAACAGCTAATCAATTAATCATTTCAATTATCAGTAGATTAAGCCACTATCCAAATAAATGTTGCAGCATAGTCATTAGTGTATTATATGTATATGGCAAAGCATTTGTGGTGCTCTATCAAAGATGTACCACCTTTCATAGAGCAGTATAGCATGAAGTTTATTTGTTAGTATTATTTTTTGTTTATAATGTTACATATTTGTACTGTTAAAGTTAAAACTTTCCTCATTCTATCAGACCATATATATTCTATTATACAGGTAATTGTGAGGGAGATTTCCATGGTTTCTCCAAAACCTTCTGGGTTTATTTATGTTTCCATAACTTCTCCTGGCCTGGAAATTGCTCTTTTTCAAATTCCATGATTCTTCCATGTTTTTAATGGCTGTTTGAACCCTGAGACAATGACAGAGCGACAGGGAAAGAAAGCAAAACATACTTTGACATGTGTGCATATAAAGAGGAGGGAGGCGACGGTTCTAAAACATGAAGAATGACATTAGAAGGACAAACAGTGATTTTCACCATCTTAGGGATTAATGTGAAAACTCTTGCTCTTTCTCAATTTCTCCCCTGAACATACCCAGACGATGTTTATGTGGATCACATGAGTCTGATGATCTTTCAAGTGGGAAATCAGGGACTGAAGAGCCATCGAACATTTTGGTCCTTTACAACTTTGCTCTGGCTTTGGCATCAATGAAAATACAGACACAGTATAATATAGAATTAATGTAAAAAATACTCAATCACAAATGAAATCCTGCAGAAATAATTCTACTTGGGTAAAGTTACTTGACAACACAAATAAACACAAAATACATTTTTTAAATGAAGGTTTTAATTATTAAGAAAAATTCAAACCTAATCCAGCCCCTATGTGGAAAAAGTGATTGCCCCTTAAACTAATAACTGGATTGGCCATTAGCAAATGAAATCAAGTGTTTGCAATAAGTTGCAATGAATCTCTTACAGCACTGTGGAGGAATTTTGAACCACTCATCTTTGCAGAATTGTTATAATTCAGCCACATTGGAGGGTTTTGGAGCAAGAACCACCTTTTTAAGGTCATGCCACAGCATCTCGATAGGATTCAGGTCAGGCCATTCATTTAAATTAATTAAGCCACTTCAACGCCTTTATTTTGTTTTTCTTCAACCATTCAGTGGTGGACCTGCTGCTGTGTTTTGGATCATTGTCCTGATGCAGAATCCAAGTTGGTTTCAGCTTGAGGTCACAAACAGATGGTTGGACATTCTCCTTCAGGATATTTTGGTAGACAGCAGAATTCATGGTTCTATTTATCACAACAAGTCTTCCAGGTCCTGATGCAGCAGAACAGCCTTAGACCATCACACTACCACCACCACATGTTACTGTTGGTATGTGGTTCTTTTTCTGAAATGTATCATTTCTGTTTCTCATCAGACCACAGAATATGTTCCCAAAGGTTTTAGGGATCATCAAGATGTTTTCTAGTAGTGATTTTGGTCTTGGAACTCTGCCATGCAGCCATTTTTAGCCCAGTCTCTTTCTGATGGTGGAGTCATGACCTCTGACCTTAACTGAGGCAAATGAAGCCTGCAGTTCTTTGGATGTTGTTGTGGAGTCTTTTATGACTGGGTGAGTTCCTGGGAAGGTTCACTACTGTTCCATGTTTTCTCCATTTGTGGATAATGTTTGTCACTGTGGTTCACTGTGGAGTTCCAAACCTTTAGAAATAGCCTTTTCCAGACTAATAGATTTCAATTACTTTCTTTTATGATGTCTAGCTTTAGAAAATCTTTGGGTCTGCTTCACTTTGTAAGGCAGGTCTTATTCAAGTGATTTCTTGATTGAGAACAGGTGTAGCAGTAATCTGGCCTGGGTGTAGCTAGAGAAATCAACTCAGGTGTGACAAACTACAAAACTTCATTTTGTGTTCACTTGTGTTGTCTTTGACTATTATTTAAATTTGATCAATGATCTGAAATATTTAAATGTGATAAACATAAAAAAACAAAAAAATAAGAAATCAGGAAAGAGGCAAACACTTTCTCACAACATTGTGTGTGTGTGTGTGTGTATATATATATATATATATATATATATATATATACACACACATATATTTTACACAAATAAAGATTGAGTGATTCATGTAAATGTGTCTTAGGAAAGTGGAATTTGATTTTCCTTCTTCCCTCAGCTCCAGGAGCAGTAGACGCACCAGCTGTTTCTGACCTGGATCCTCACAGTGTGACAGTTTCCTGGTTTCCTCCCTCTCAACCAAACGGCCTCATCACTAATTACACCGTCTATCTTCACTTCCTCTCCGGATCTGAAAGGACCCGCAACTCTAGCTTCAGTCCAAACCCGAGTCCAGCAGCCAGCACTGAAGAGGGACACCTGGACTCTAGACCAGCATCCGGTCTAATTATACATCATACGTCCATATCTGTTGTCAGAGATGAAAACTCTTCATCGAGCTCCAGACTTGCTGCCTCACAACAAATCTCTGATTCCTCCAGTGCAGCTTCACATTCAGGTTCATTCAGTCTCTCAGTGACAGTTCCAGGAAACATCACAAGCTACAAGTTTCTCCAGCTGCAGCCGTACCACACCTACAGCCTGCAGGTATCATAAGACTAAAACATAGAAATACAGTTATGAGTTAAACACTCATACTGCTCAATTAATTAATACTAATGCAATAATAGTCTGTTTATATGTTCACAGCTTGATATGACATGATTTTTTTTACTTTCCTACATTTATACTAAACAAATAAATACATTTAAAAGTTCATATAATGATATGACACCACAAAACAATCTCATACAAAAAATCAATTGGAAAAAAAAAAAATAAATAAAATAAGAGGTCAGCTGAAAAGAATGGAATCACCTCAATAATTCAAATAATTAGCACTAGAACAATTATAAAGCAAAATAGAAGAAAAAGTATAAAAAAAGTTGCTAAAATATATATATATATATATATATTTAATAATGATGAATTATAAATAGTAATGCATTTTCTTTGTAACATGCTCTTTATTCTGCTGTGTCTCAGAGTGTGACGTTACTAATTAAAACATAATGAAACAAAGTTAAAAACAAACTATACTACAGCAAGATATAGTAAAACAGAAAAACACAAATATCTTACTCAGTATTACTCATATTAGTCTTTACACAATAATAAACATAATAATAATTTTGTTTTATTTTTATTATTGTATTCTCAAACACCCAATGTTTCCCTTGTGTTAATGAAGAAAATATTTCTTTGCATTTTACCTTTTTAGTTTGTTTAGAGAAAAAAATGTTTTAAATATTAAGAAACTAAGTTCATTTGAATTTTTTTTTATTTTTATGCCCTTCAAAATGCCACTGCACCCTTTATTTTTCGTTTCAGTTTCACTTATATAATTAATTAATTTAATAATTATTAGTATTAATGCAGTGCGGAGGTATGTATTCCTATAGAAAAGTGGAAGTAGATTTTCAATGTTTATATGAGGGTGTGTTTGGACTGTTCCATCATCTTAATTATAACAACTTGTACATTGGGTAAGACATGAAAATATATTGAGATAAGGAGACATGCAAATACAGTTAATGACAATCTACATATCAGTTTTGAAATTATGTTGATAGGTCAAGTAAAACCTGATTTATGATAAATCTCCTACTTTGACTTTGTACATTTTCCTGTATAGTGTAACAACCTGGACACTCTTATCATGGATATATTATAAAACCTGGATATGGTACCACCTCTCAGCAGCACGCCATTTTTTTCCTCGTGGCCACTCGTGGTACTGCAACAAAAAATCCTGTGACCCAAAAAGCATTTTTCCCATCGACCACAATTGTAAAAGAGAAGCTGATAAAACTGTTGAAAGGACACTTCCAGCTATAACCCTGTTAATTACAAATCTTTGTATTCCATCTTTTTAAATCAGGGACTCTGTCAAAAACCTTCTAATGGCCAGAAAAGCTCTGGAAAAGTCTCTATTCCCCAGCGTGACATCACAACTTATTTATTTATTTATATTTCTTTGAACGTTATTTAAGTCAAGACAGAAGTCAGGAACTTTTAAGTCAAGACATTTTTCAGTCTTGTATCCAGATATATTATACATCCATGAATCTTATATATGTTTGTTCTGTTAGGTGATTGGGATTACCTGAGGTACCGTTGTGTTAACCTGTGGTTTTTGAGAGATGTTACTATACTTTCATTATGTTGGCTTCACGGTCGGTGCAGGAAGAAACGGAGCTTTGAGTTGTCACTGTGAAAACAACAGGAGTTGTCGTGATATGGAGCTTTACACCATAAGAAATAGATTTAAAATTATATCATGTCTTGATAGCAAATTAGTAAATAACTTCACAGAATTTTATGTAAGAGTCTATATTGTTTTCCACCTTCCAGCTGTCAGTGTGTACCAGTGTGGGTTGTTCAGTTTCTGGGACGTCTCCGCCGTTCCGGACCCCCCCGGCCCCCCCTGAGGGCCTCCCTGTCCCTCACCTGTACTCCGACACCCCCACCTCGGTCCTGCTGTCCTGGGGTCGACCAGAGAGGATCAACGGGCCTTTGGAGCGGTGAGACACTCACACACTTCAGTCTCTCTATGACCCTCTGAGTCATACTTAAACAGATGATCATACTGAATCTGCTGCTGCTGCAGGTGGGAGATTCAGCGAAGAGTCACAGGAACCAAACAGGTTTCCACGGTCGGCCATGTTTCACCTGAGCACCCCCCTTTGTCCTTCCTGGACTCTTCCTCCGCTCTCAGTCCTTGGACCAACTACCAGTATCGACTTGTGTTGCACAACCAGGCCGGCAGTACCGCAGGTAAATCTGTGATAACAGCTCGATGTGAACAACAATGGCCGTGATTGGTCAGTTCAACCATGGTGGTCTACAAGTGTCCTCCACAAATGGCTTCTCTATCGCTTCCACTTCAACATTTGCCACAAAAGCATATTCTCTTCGATATCAATGGGCTCCAAACATACATGCTACATTCGGTTGTATGAAGGAGGATTAGGACCAGGAAAAAAGTCCGGTACAAGGAAAAAAAATGGCAAAAAAGTCTGGTACAAACCCGAAAGAAAAAATAGGCAAAAGGAAAAACAGTTCGGAATATGTTTTATTTCGTGCTTTAACATATGCAATAAAAGCTCCAAACACACACACTGCATCCTAGTACAAGAACAAAAGAAAAAAAAGTCCATTACATACAGTCCTGAATAAGTCTTATTTAGGTGTTTTTTTGCCTGTTGCCAGACTTTCTTTTGTTTTTTACCTGGTGTTCGGTTGCTACTGTGAAGAGGAAACATTGATCAGATCAACGCGTTCCGTCTACTCAGAACTTCTCACTGTGATAAACATATCCTTCATTAGCGGCTTGTGAGTGTTCAGAGTGTGAGACATACGTCGGGGTTATTGTTTGTGGTGTTTATTTAGCAACGTTATTTTCACGTTGTAGATGTCGCACACAGCGATCGGATTTGTTATCTTATTAAGTTTAAAATGTTTCCAGATGACTTGGTCCGGTGGTGGTTCCATGTTACTGTTTGCTTGAATGCTGTGCTGCTCTGCATGATGACGTAACCAGCTTGCAAACATAGAGGCAAAGTAACTAGATGCGTGCCTGGATCGGAACACTGGATCGGCATCTTTCATCCGATATCCAATCCAGCTGATTTGTCAGAGCCGTCGGAGCCGATATCTGATCTGGGTATCGGATCGGCCCATCTCTACTACCTACCTACCGACCTATCTACCTATATATCTACCTACCTATTGATCGGCTGCATTTAGCTGCATTTAGCACCAGCAGCCTGAATATGCAGAGTTAGCATATTGCAGAGAATAATGACATGAAATATGATGAAGTTAGCGTCTATGTGTTGGTTTTGTGTGACCTGATAGTTGTTGACATTCAGAAAATCAAAGAACACAGAGAGACACGCTTGGGTAGACTATCACAACTCTCAAAGAATAGATGGCGTCTCAGAATAGTGATACTAAAAAGTGCCAGCAAATCTCCTGTCACCCCCCCCCCCCCCCACCCCCCCAATGTTTGAGTGTGGTGCTGTGGAGCAGCTGAACAATTGAATTTCCTTCATCATCAATAAGGAACTCCATTTAACTACCATTTCTTTTTATTTGCAGCCTTTCTTTTATTTGCAGGGGCATTCATTTTTGTTTGCAGCATTACTTTTATTTGCAACATTTCTTATATTTGTAACAACGGCGGGTCTCAGCCATCATAATAAAGGTTTGAAATATTTCACTCAATGTATAATGAATATTGAACTTTCTAAGTATTTTAATAGATTCCAATCTTCAAAAGTCCAGACAATGATCAAATCATATTGTTAGCTGCAGTTAAATGTATCAGCATATTCTAAATATCTGCTGATTTTTCAGCAACTAATTAATTATGAAGATGTTAGGAATATTGTATGTTGAATTGAATGTAAAATAACAGTGGAGAATGTAATATAGCAGCGGTTTTCAAAGTGTGAGGCGCGCCTCCCCTGGGGGGCGCCAGAGGGCTTCAGGGGAGGCGCAGCGGGGCGAGAGAAAAAAAAAAGAATGTAAGAGTGTAAACATCTGGCGAGTGGCACAATGGATCGATTTTTAACATCCAAGGTCAAAGTGAGAGAGGGCACAGAGTCTGGGGTAGGCTTGTCCCGATCCAATATCGGCATCGGATCGGTCGCCGATATTGGCAAATTTCCAGCGCACCTATTCAGATAATCCATTCCATTTTTTTTTGCTGTTGTTTCGCTAAAATCCAGTCCGCATTTTCCAGCACACCAGCATTAGCGTCTCCCCACATTTGTTCAACTCGCCTCGCGTTGCATAGCAACCAGAGACGCTCAGACTTGTCGCTCCGTGGCAAACGGCACAGACAGACACCGAAACAGCGTAATTACACCGAAACGAACCACTGGAATTGTTGCAGCACTCGGATAATGTAACTAATGTGACTACATCATTTTCTTTATTTAACATGGGATGTTGACTTCTTCTCCTTTTTTAACGGAATGCATCTCCGCAAATCTGCGGAAATGTGAGTGCGACTCCGATGACTGGACTCGACTGTGTGTCACCTGATGCAGGAATAACGACGCACCAAAATAAATAAATAAAAAGTGTTAAACCAGCATGTCTAAACAGAGAGAAGATGTATAACAGGATGTTGAATATCCATTCAATGTGACAAATAAAACGTTTATTTAGACTCTTTATTCTGTCGGAAAATCCCACTTTGAAAAAACTTTATTAAAAACACTCCAGATCGCCATTACATTTTTTAGCTTGCGCACCCCCGAGTGCTCGGACTGCAGTCAGGGCAAACAGTTGAAGGCAGTGTGTAGATAGAGATGGAGCAAAAAGTGTGGAGGAGATTGGGGAGTAGAGGGCATTTTTGTTTTTAAATAGTTAACAATATTATTTGCACTGGTTTTTAAAGCCTTGGTTTACACCTGCTCAAAAGCAGAGTACTGATGCTGAGTTAATAGACTATTTTACACTCAGGTTATTTGTGTTTCTATTTTTCCATACAGTTTACAGTCTGATTTGCACTTTTACTGACCACTGATGCCATTCCTGTTTGTTATTTTTCATGTTGTTAATCCCTGAATAAACAGGTTAGTTTCTTGTTACCAACCTTTGTGTATTCAAACTCACTTAAGTCAGCTGGCTAGTTGTTATCAAGAGTACTAAACCCCTTTTCAATATGAGTCTAATAACTAAGTAAGAAGGCTAAGTAACTTTAAACTTTAATACATGCTTGGTTGGATAGGCTGGTATTGGTATCGGCCACCAGTATCGGATTGGAAGGGCAAATACTATAACGGTATCGGATCGGAAGTGCAAAAAGCTGGATCGGGACATCCCTAGTCTGGGGTGAGCAGAAAGAAAAGAAAGTATGACCCTGATTATCTGAAGTTTGGCTTTTCATATACTGGCACAGATGATGCTCCGCTGCCACAGTGTGTCATCTGTAAAGAGGTGCTAGCTAACGACAGTATGCGGCCATGTAAACTCCGGCATCACATTTCAACCAAACACCACAGTTTATTGACCAAGCCGAGGGAGTTTTTTGACCTGAAAATGAAGGAATTGCGGTCACAGAAAAAAGTAATTGAGGCGTTTGGCACTGTGAATACCAGGGCAACTGAAGCATCGTATCGCGTGGCGTTACCTATTGCGAAGGCGGGGAAGCCTTAAAATGTTAAAATGTGTTTAAAAAATCTATTGAAAATATACAGATGTTAAAATGTGTTTAAAAAATCTATTGAAAATATACAGATGTTAAAATGTGTTGTGTTAAAAACATTTATTGTTTAAAACCTTTTTTAAGCAACAACAATAACCGTAATAATAGCAATAATGATTAGGGGGGGTGAAGGGGGGCCGGTGTGCTTTTGAGTTCTCCTAGGGGAGGCTCACTATCCCACACTTTGAAAACCCCTGAAATATAGTATTTACAACCCGGAAAGGAAAGGATGTTGATGATGATGTTCAGGATGAAAGTTTAAAGTTAAACCTCTGGTTTAGTGCCTGGTGTCTGTCACGATTCATGCATTGATATATTGATATATATTTATTTGCAGGAGCCTGGGTGAATGTCACCACTCGACCTTCTCGACCAGCTGGTCTCAGTCCACCAAAGGTGAACGTGTTGGGGCCAGAATCTCTGCAGGTGAGTTCAACAGGTTCACTGAAAAACTGCTGGAGCTGGATGGAGAGAAGAAGATAAAATCCTGTTTATTTGATGTATTTATTCATTATTCATTATTCTGTATCTATAATTCAAGGTTTTAACAGTTAGTTCAGCACAGATGTTTCCATAAATGCACAAGGAGGGACACTTCAGAATAATCTCAGGAAGAATGTGTACCAGATCCAAAGAAGATCTGATGGTAAATTGATGGATAAACACAGATTAAAACATTTGCAACAACAATCAACTATTACAGTATTACAGTATACTCCAACTATTTTGATAATCAGTTAATCAATGTCAATTTGAGTCATTTAATTGAGTCAATTATAAGAAGTAAATGTTCATATTCTCTGGTTCTGGATATTTTAAGTTGATTCTTCAAAAGAAAGAGTAATTAGGGAAACGGTAATCAACACCACATTTCATGAACCAAATGGCTGATAATTTCAATAATCAATCGATTAATCGATTAGAATAGTTGTTAGATGCAGGATTATAGTGTTGGCACCAAACACAGAAAACAAAGACATAACGGAGACAAAACACACCAACACAAACATTATTTTAGAGAGAATTGGGAACAGATCAAACCAGACAGGAAGTCAAGCTGCAAAGAGCATAGAGCATCTGCTCAATTTTCAAAATAAATAAATTTTCTGAAATAAATTAACCATAAACCATATTCATAACCATATTCTGTTGTGATGCAGACAGTTTTTGCTGTATCATTCTGCTACATGTGTTTTTCTCTGTGTTTTTCCTCCATCTTTCTGTCCAGTTCTTGCTGATCTCTGGATGTATTATAAAACTGGATACCGGACTGAAAAATGGCCGCCATTCATTTCAATGGAAGTTGCTCACCTGGCACATATGCCAAAAAAGTTCCTGACTTCTGTGTTTATTTCCATGTCACATGGCCCATAGAAACTGATCATTAGAGTCATCTCCCATGATCAGAGGCGATTTCTTTAAGACTGCAAGGGAAGCTGAACCCCTCCTGCCCTGTCAAAAAATAAATGCCCAAATTTGTGCAGCTGTGTTAACATTTCATTGTCTATAATTCTCTTAGAACATGTTCATCTTGAAGACAAGTTCTTTCAGAATCAGCTACTTATTACAAATAAATAAATTACTTGTCCGTACATTCCCATACGGCTTTCTGGTCAATGCATTTCCCCATAGACGCTGAGCGTCTCTGGGACTGCATGGGGCTTTTTTTTTCATCACCTTGAAACTCTGTGGACATTGGATACATGCTGAGAATGTGAGCTGCCCTGACGCTGAGCGCCACTGGGAGTTAATGGAGTGTGGGCTGGCCTTGATGCTGAGAGTTTGCATGGTGATTGGAGGAAAAGCAGAATGCTGTGGTGATGCATGGTGATTGGAGGAAAATCAGAATGTAGTGGTGATGCATGGTAATTGGGGGAGAACGTCACCTCAGCCGAATGATTTCAGTCCCATCACGGATTTTGCATTTGAACGAGACTATTTGTTGGCCTTTCCACAGTGAAATACGTGATTAGTTTCATTGTTTCTTCTTTAAATAATAATCTTTTCTTGTTCTTATTGTTATTGTTTGTGTCACGATGGGAAAATTTGGGAATGGGAATGATGGGAATTTTCCAGAACTTTTTTGGCCGTTAAAAAGGTTTGTGACATAAGACTTAAATGTATAGAATAAAAAGATTTATAATTAACAAGGTTATAGATGGGGTGTCCTGTCAACAGTTTTACAGGCTTTTCTTTTCTATTGCGGTCTATGGGGAAAAATGCTTTTTTGATCACATGGGATTTTTTTGTTGCAGTACCACAAGTGGCCACTGGGGAAAAAAAACTGTAACTATCCAACTTGTGTTTCAGTGCTGTTTATCTGGAGGAACACGGACCACATGTAACTGGTAAAATAATAACTGAACAAATATCAGTGACAACGTTTGATAGTCGATTACTATTTTGGCATTCTGGGAATCCGACTATATAGTGACTTATAAATACATACGTACGTCTATACAGTATATGGCCAAAGCATGCTGATACACTCACCGGCCACTTTATTAGATATGCCTGTCCAACTGCTCGTTAACACTCAATTTCTAATCAGCCAATCACATGGCGGCAACTCAGTGCATTTAGGCATGTAGATATGGTCAAGACAATCTCCTGCAGTTCAAACCGAGCATCAGTATGGGGAAGAAAGATGATTTGATGATCTGAGTATTTCAGAAACTGCTGATCTACTTGGATTTTCATGCACAGCCATCTCTAGGATTTACAGAGAATGGTCCGAAAAAGAAAAAATATCCAGTGAGCGGCAGTTCTGTGGGTGGAAATGCCTTGTTGATGCCAGAGGTCAGTGGAGAATGGCTCGAGCTGATAGTAAGGCAACAGTGACTCAAATAACCACCCGTTACAACCAAGGTAGGTAGAAGAGCATCTCTGAATGCAGAGTACGTCGAACTTTGAGGCAGATGGGCTACAGCAGCAGAAGACCACTCCTTTCAGCTAAGAACAGGAAACTGAGGCTACAATTTGCACAAGCTCATCGAAATTGGACAATAGAAGATTGGAAAAACGTTGCCTGGTCTGATGAGTCTTGATTTCTGCTGTGACATTCGGATGGTAGGGTCAGAATTTGGCATCAACAACATGGAAGCATGGATCCATCCTGCCTTGTATCAACGGTTCAGGCTGGTGGTGGTGGTGTAATGGTGTGGGGAATATTTTCTTGGCACTCTTTGGGCCCCTTGGTACCAATTGAGCATCGTTGCAATGCCACAGCCTACCTGAGTATTGTTGCTGACCATATCCATCCCTTTATGACCACAATGTACCCAACTTCTGATGGCTACTTTCAGCAGGATAATGCGCCATGTCATAAAGCTGGAATCATCTCAGACTGGTTTCTTGAACATGACAATGAGTTAACTGTACTGAAATGGCCTCCACAGTCACCAGATCTCAATCCAATAGAGCATCTTTGGGACGTGGTGGAATGGGAGATTCGCATCATGGATGTGCAGCCGACAAATCTGCACCAACTGTGTGATGCCATCCTGTCAATATGGACCAAACTCTCTGAGGAATGCTTCCAGCACCTTGTTGAATCTATGCCATGAAGAATTGAGGCAGTTCTGAAGGCAAAAGGGGGTCCAACCCGTTACTAGCATGGTGTACCTAATAAAGTGCCCTGTGAGTGTATAATCCATGGTGCCCATGTTGCTGCTGATTGTGATTTACAGTTGTACATTAACAGAATGAATGTTGACTATATCACAAAACTCCAGAAACTGTTTTTGTTTCTTTAAAGTAAAAATCCTGGAAGTTTACTGAGAATCTCTCCAGTCAGTCTGGGTTTCATAGCATAGGAAAGACAAAGCAATGTCACACTGATTCCTCCGTCTTGGGATTTAATGAGAAATAAAAACATTCAAGTCAAGGTCCCCTTCAGAAAGTGGGCGGGGCTGTGACCCTGTCTGAGGAAGCTTCCTTCCTGTCTGCCATTTTAAAGGAGGGGCCACAGTTAAGTTCCAGTGCTGGCTAATCCCACATCAAGGCCTATCAGCAGAAGACATAGAAATAATAACGTGCACACACATGCACACTCTCACACCCCTGCACTAATGCTAACAGCAGAAAAATGCTAATTCTTGTCATCATTTGTGAACCGCCCTGTCGTCTCTGCAGCAGGAGCTTTAGGGGTCACAGGACTGAGAAGGAAACTGCTGCTTCCTGGTTGCTGCTAATTGGACGGAGACAGGCAGCAGCTTCCTGGTAACGGCCGACCTTGACAACAGAGGATTTTTAGTATCTCACTTCATCCTCTAAATGGCGACTTTCTCTGTTCTCTGCATATCACGCAACCATTATCACTTTCTCCATCATTCATCATCTCAAAATAATAATTAATATATTTACTGAAATAAATGACATCTTATTCTACTCATCCAATATTGAGTAGAATTATCCAGCTTCATCTTATTTCATTGGCAGATTGTTTCAAGTTTTTTTTGTTTATTCTGGTCTGGTTTATCTTAGATAAAGATTAGATTGTTTTTTTGAAAATATATCTGATAATATTGCCTTTTTATCTCATATTTGTGGATTTGACTCAAAATATTTACAGCTAAAAATATTTACAGTTTGCAGTTTAATACGACCAGTATCACCCCTCCCTATACGCAGAACATGTGCTGTGCACACACATTGTCAACACAATGGTTGACAGCACTCACTATCTGACCAATCAGCTGCCAGATGCACAGGTTGACAGGTTGTTGGATGAGGATGACGAGATGGCGTCCAAGCAACTATATGAGTCGGGAGCGAGTAAAAGAAAAAAGAAACAAAACAAGAGGAGGCCCTTGCAATTGAAAAATAATTTTAAAAATTGTGTTAAACAGCAGCTACTGGATGCTAATTATGAGACAGAAAAGAAGATAATTGTGTCTAGATATGGACTGGAGATTAGATTTACTAGCGGCCCTGATTAGCTTTTATTTAATGTCTTGCATACTCCAAACCTGCATTTCCTCACCCTCTCAGACAGCAAAAAAATAGTAGTTAATTGACCAGCTGGCCCAGGATTATTCTTTACTAGAGGTTGAAATAGAGGTGTTTGGCTATTTTATAGAGGTAAACGTTCTTAGTGAATTTAATGCATAACAAGATAAGATAAAATAAAATCCTTGATAAGACAGATACTTGAGACTTGAGTAAAGCATTGAAGTAGCAAAAGAGCAACGTTTGAATATAGAACCTAAGTCAAAAATGTAAAAAATTAAGTAGGCTATATTGAAATAATCAAATATAGAAGTGTTATTATTAGTTATAACTGTATTTGCATTAATTGCATTCATGTAGACCAGGGATATAGTGGTGCGTAACGCACGTAAACGCCATTTACCCACATCCAGATTTAAGGAAATAGCGTTTATGAACCTCTAAATATAGTTTACGCACTCCCAAGCATAGTTTACCCACCTCTAAATACAGCTTACGCAAGTATGTCTCTTGTTTTATACAGATATTAATACACAGCTTTTTCGTTATTTTTCAATTGGCTACACTGAGTAGATCCTGCACAAGTTTTGGGGGGTTTTAATCAACACTGTGCATAGCCTACAGTAATTGTCAGTCTGTCTACCGATTGCCCTTATGCGGGAGCCAGCGGGCTGCACAATTCATTAGTCACTGTTTGCATGTGTGAAGAAATGGTAAAGAAATGGATATCAGGTGATTTCTGAAGCGTCGGAGCATCCCCCTTTCAGCTGATGCCAGCAAAACATCTCGACACAGTTAGTCCAAAAAGAATGCTAAACTTCATGTTTTTAGGATAAACTCCCCATCGTTCTGGTTTGTGAACCATGCCATTGTCGTTGACGTTGTTAGTGCAGTCTGTCCCTTTCGGTAATTATTATATCAACATAAATTCAGTATTTATAGCCCATTGTAAGATGAATACTTGTAATTTCATGTTAATCTCAACGTCATGATGACAGCAGGTGATGCATGTCACGGACATAATAGAGCGGACATAATAGAGAACTTGGTGTGTGTGTGTGTGTGTGTGTGTTGTAGGCCTTGTAGGGGTCAATTGATGTTTTTTTAGGAAGGCTATCATTCAGATTGGGCAGGAATACTTGTCCACATGATCAGTGTGTACTTAGCCATTTTAATTTAATTTTACAGATAGTGGTGGAGAGACTGTAGGGTCAGGAGAAACAGCAGGAGAACAGATAGAGGGAGGAGAGAGTGAGAGGAGGAAAATAGGGCAAAGAGACAGGATCAACTACAAGAGGAGAAAAGGGAGAAAAGAGAGAAGGCAAATGGATGGAGAATCAGAATCAGCATTTAAGAGAAACTTTCCTGGAGGAAACTGAGGGAGAAACAGAAGAAAAAGAGAGAGGAGAAAATTAGGGAATAGAAACAGAAATAGATGGAACAGAAGGAAGAGAAAATAAGGGAGGAGAATCAGAAAGAGAAGATGCAGACACAGAAGAAACGGAGGCAGAGGAAAATTGAGACAGTACCAGAAAGTGTCAGATGCAATCCACACATCTGGACTGAAAAACAACACAAACAATTTAAAGAAGACAATACTTGGCTTGTTGTCCGTGGTGAATATCTTGACTGAAATATGTAAATGTGAAGTCTCTTGGAGTGTTTAAAGAAACAGGAATGTCTCTTTCAAATGAATGGTCTCAAACAAAAGCTAGCATAAAGCAACTTGCACATCGGTTCAGACCCAAGGAAAATGCTTGAAGGCTTCAGAGATTATAAAGAGGACTCCAGTGAGATACCTGAAAACTTGTCCCCACTCACCAATATTCTCAACCTGATGTCTGTGAGCAATGCAGAATGTGAACAAGGATTCAGTTTAATGAACATTATTGTGTCTCCGCTGAGGTGTAGGGTGTTGATCCAGTCTGTGTCATCATTGATGTTTGTTAAACTGAATGGTCCCCCACTGATAAAGTTGAACCCAAAAGACTATGTTAAATCTTGGCTGTTGAAGCACAGAGCAGCTACAGATACACATGCAGGTCCCTGCACACCAAAATATCCAACAGACAAAGAGACTCTGTGGGCACTGTTGTGAGTGACATTTTTACTCATAGCATAGCTACAAAGTTGGGTTCAGTGCTTAATGATTACTAGATCTTGTTCTTAATTTTGTTTGAACATCTCCTGCAGCTTTGTGTTGTGCCTGTACCTGGACATAATCACATACAAAAGTTAAGATTATTTTAGTGAAGATCTAGTGATGTGATGTATTTCTCACTTTATGGATTTCATATGGCATACTGTTGGTATGTGTAATATGGCATTCTTTCACACAGATTTATTAAACCTCAAACATACTTATTGTGTATCTTGTGTACTTACTCAAGTACATACACATGCACATTCACACACAAACAATCTGTCATACACGCTTAAACACACACACACTGTCATATACACACACACACACACACACACACACACACACACACAAACACCATACACACTCCTGTGTCAGAAAAGCATCCTTGTGTCGACTATAAATTTGCCCCTACTGCGTCGTGGTCTCCCTGATCCCAAAAATTATAGTTTACCCACCTCTTTTTTTTAACCACTACACCCCTGATGTAGATCAAAACAAATCTTAACAATCTTCTGGTATGTATAGTCCTCAAAATAAAATTCTGCTTCAGGCCCCAATTTGGCCAGAGGTGGCCCTAAATACGACATCACTTCTTTGAAAAGATATATCTTCCAGTGCAGTGTAGAAAAAAAATAAACAAAATATATAAGACAATTTTAAAAGACAAGAAAAGTAAACAAACTTCCTACAAAACAATGTTACATACCGTATTTTCCGGACTATAAGTTGCTCCGGAGTACAAGTCGCACCAGCCATAAAATGCATAATAAAGAAGGAAAAAAACATATATAATTCGCACTGGAGTATAAGTCGCATTTTTGGGGGAAATTTATGAAGCAGAGGTAATTAGGGGGCTATTGATTGTTTATCCAGTGGGTGCCGCTGTGTGATCATTGTGGCCAGCAAGAAGGTTTACTGAAGAAGAGTGAAGTTTCCGTACATGTGCGAGCTGTCATTCTCCTCGGGACTGGAAGGAATGTATGGTTTTTGTCTATCGATAAAAAGTGAAACTCATCATCTGCGTTTGTGGTGCTTTGTTTTGACAAGTTAGCACAATTTATTTGATAAAATCCAACATCAAGAACAGACATGTCATTTAAAATTTAAATAACAAACAATTTAAAATAAAAATAGAGGCAACAACAGGCTGAACGGTGCTGACGTTACATAACACATCTGAGAACGTGCCTTGTATGTTAACATAACATATTAAGAGTTATTCCGATAACTATAGCATCAATAACATGCTAAGAAGTTTTACCAAAACCATCCGTGTCACTCCAAATATCTGCTAACTAAAATCCAATGAAATCTTTATCCTCGGTGTCACTTTTCATCAACTCCTCTAACTCCAGAGGTAGGAGACGATGTTTTCTACATCGCTGACGTCAGACGTCATATTTTACTACTTGCAGCTCGTAATCTGCAGAATAGGCCATTTTTGTTAAGCCCTTCTCAGTTGTTTTTAAAATTATCAACACAAGCCTAGAGCACCCTCTTGCGGTTCAGTGTGAAAATAACATGTGAAATGATATACCGGTAATAATGTGTAATAATGTCACATATAAGTCGCTCCAGAGTATAAGTCGCACCCCCGGCCAAACTATGAAAAAAACTGCGACTTATAGTCCGGAAAATACGGTATATGCTTGATAAGGAGCTTGATAAGGAGCTTTTTTTAAACACATTCAATACTGGACTGAAACCACTGGATGGTTAAAATATAGAATTGTGTTGTCGGATGGAAAAATTGTCTCTCTCTCACATACACACACACACACCTATTGTCTCTCACTCCCAACATTAGCATCCATCTCGCTCTCACTCATATACACATAAACACATATACATACAATCACACACACACACACACACACTCTGGCCTTAGCCCCAGTCAGTCCAGGGTCTCTGCTGTCTTCACCATCTCCAGATTACATCAGGCTATTCAATCTGTAAATGACTTCCACCACAAAGCAACCAACACGCACTTTGGGAAATGAGCTGCCTAACTCAACATGACCCTGCCCATATGTGTGTGTGTGTCCTGTATCACCTCACAGTGTCACTTGTTAAATTATTATCAAGGTTGTACGAGAAATAATTATTCTTGAAATTCATTCATAATATTCTCCTCAACATTAAGCACTTAATCACCTCAACTCATGAGTCTAAACGAGCTTAGAACTGATCTGTTATTGTACGAGACAGTTTCTATTCAACAACACCAGTGTGTGTGTGTGTGTGTGTGTGCGCACGTTTAAATATCTGTGTTTATGTGGATGTGTCATTGCCATATTATTTGTATAAATAACCTATATATGTGTGTGCGTGTGTGTGTGTGTGTGTGTGTGTGTGTGTGTGTGTGTGCCAGTTACCTTCATCCTGACTCTAAAATGCTGACGGACTGAACTGTTTCCAAATCAGATGCAGCTCAACGACGAAAAGCTTTTGTTTTTGCATGCAGCAATTCCATTACCAGAGCTTTCATTATTTTAGCATGGTGACCGTACACACACACACGCGTGTGTGCACCCGCACGCACGCGCGCACCCTGTTTTAAATGTGATGAGTGGAATCTTCTGCTCAAAGTCAGGTTATCTTTCCCCACAAGAAAGTTCATAGCAGACATGTGATGATGCCTGGACACAGGGACGCTCGCAACATGATGAACACACATACACACACACAACACAGACACATACACACACTTTGCCCTGACTTCCTTTAGTTCATCCATTTAAAAGCTTTTTTCCTCAGTCCTCAGCTTGCCAAGAACAGTTAGAAAGTCCAGCCAACCACTGAGACGTGGTTCTGTGATACTGATAATGTTCTTTATCGTTCTGATGTATTTGACTATTTATTTAAAAATAAATAGAGAAATCAAATAACTTCAACCTGACATGTTTCAGGTTACATGGTCTCCTCCTCTTATTCCTAATGGTGAAATCCATGGCTATGAGATCCGGTTTCCAGAGCCCAGAATCTTCCACGACAGCGGTGACACATCGTTGCTCAGCGTCACGGTAACGGGCCTGATCCCGTACACAAACTACAGCGTCACGGTGTTGGCGTGTTCCAGAGGCGGCGGACACATCGGCGGCTGCACGGAGAGTCTGCCGACCCCGGCCACCACCTCACAGGCCGCCCCCCGAGGCCTCGCCCCGCTCTCAGTGGTGGTAGTGAGCGAGTCCTTCATCACGGTGTCCTGGCAGCCAGCGAGCAGGCCGGGAGGACCGCACCTCAGGTACCATCACTGTTACACCTGATACAACTACAGAGGAAATTAGGCTTAGCCTGACTTTACAAACAGTTTCTTAATGATAATGGAACAATTAATGGAATGGATTCTATGAATCATAGGCCAACACTTAATAGGCTTTGACACATATATTCAGTAAAAACAATTTTTTAAAACTAATTCTTTGTTTATTTTTCAACTTTTTTTCTTTTTTCCATTTAATTTTTCTGTTTTTTCTTTTTGTACTTTTTATTTAAATGTTTAAATTTACATTAGGTCTTGAACTTTTCAGTTGTTCCTCAGTGCAGGTTAAAGCTTAATGTCAGTGGAAGGTAAAGGCAAAGATGATTCATTACAGTATAATTCCCTTTTTATTTCTTATTAACGTTGTATCTGACCAACAGCAGTACGAGTACTTAAGAATCCTGCTGCTGCATAGGATCATACATTTGTTTTTGTAATGAAGATGCAGGGATTGTTGGCAATAACAGACTTTCACCTCAGTATCACTAAATTACTTTACCCTGTGTGCATTAAATACATTTATAACTGTTCAGCAAACTGCTTCTTACTTTATAATGTTTCCAGAATTTAATCAAGTGCAGAAGAGAGAATGTTTAAACGTTTCTGTATCTATCAATACTGATTATGAAGCTCTGGGAACCTCAGTTTTCAAGTTTGAGGCAGAATTGGAAACAGTGGAACCGACAGCAAGTTAGATCCAAGAAATGTTCTATAACCACTGAAAAACTTGAGTAAACAAGCAAGAAACAGGTTAAGAAGCTGCTAACATGAGCCTGGTGGTAATAAACTGTGTGTTTTTTTAATCAGTGTTTTCTCAGTCCTGCAAATTCTGCTCCGTTTTGTTCTGTCCTGTTCTACTCTGTTGACAATTAGTCCTAAAATAAAGGTCCATTTTCCTGGCAGACGATTAAAATGCATGAGGCCATGTGTCTGTTCTGCTCCGCTCAGCGCCGCATGTTTGTTTAAGTGGGCTGGTTAAAAGGTGGCATTAAGCCCTTCTTTTCTGATTACAGCAGAAATTAGCATCACTGTGGGGAGAGGAAAACACAAACCCTGCAGAAAACACAACAACAGGGAGGAGGGAGGGAGCGAGGGATGAGATACAGAGAACACAGAAGAATAGAGATGATGAAAAACAGCAGAAGAGGACGAAATGAGCAAAATTGGATTTGTGTGTGTGTGTGATAATTCTGTACATGTGTTGTGTGTTAATACATTCCTAAACATCAAACTGTGTGCGTGTTTTCTTTTATTCAAATTTCCCCTTCAGATACGAGTTGCTCAGACGTAAAACCTCCCAACCCCTGGCCATCGCTGCGGTAACCGCGGCTGCCCCTCCCCCTCCTGAAGATCTCCATCGCTGGCTCCATGTTTACTCCGGCACCAAATTGTTCTACCAAGATAAAGGCCTAAGCAGGTGAGATTACTGAAATGAGCTCTAGAGCAAACGCCGGCGCCACAGCAAAACCGTGTGTGCAGAGCCGATCGGCGAGCTGCCGCTGATCCCGATCTTTTAATACCGCTCAAAGATACATTAAGCAAATATCCCAAAGAATTAAATTGTTTTTCACACAGCGTCCCCTAATCTCTGTTTGGCACTTGGCGGAAGCAGATTTTTTCCCCCTCTGTGCTTACTGAGCGGATCCGGCTGGACTCTGCTCGGGTTTTTGTCTCTGCTGGGCTTTATTCAAGTACAAAACTGACAAACTTCTGAAAATATCACCACTCTCACTTTATATTGTTTCTTTATTGAAGTCCCAAACAGAACTGTCTAAGTAATTAGTGTTTTTTGATGGAAATTAAGAAGAACAAAGAAATGATGATGGTCCCTTTATCCCATATTTACGCAACATCATTGGGCCTTATGTAGGAAACGGTATATAAGCCCATTAGTGCTGCAACTAATGACTATTCTGTCAAGCAATCTATTGATCATTAATCCTCTATTGCATTATGTTGCAATATGGCAACAATTGCTTTATTTCTAAAAAGATGGGAAATAAAAGCTATGTTTTTACAGTATATATACTGTATATATATAAAGATATAATGTTTTTCAGTCTATTTTGCTCATGGACATTTGACAAATCAATCTTTGATTGAAGATTGATTTTTATTCCGAATTTTGGAAACTGGGGCAAGTAAACGTTATTTATTTATTTATTTTTTTACATTTAATTCAATTTTGAGGTTAAGTTTTTTTTTTCTAATATGCTAAAAGAGATTTTTTCCAGTCAGTCATCTTCTATACCCGCTTAATCCTCATTAGGGTCACAGGGGTCTGCTGGAGCCAATCCCAATGAATTACGGCGAGAGGCAGGGATACACCCCAGATGGTCACCAGCCTATCGTGGGGCACACACACCATTCACTCACACATTTACCAAACTGTGACTATAAGTCACAGTTTTTTTCATAGTTTGGCCGGGGGTGCGACTTATACTCTGGAGCGACTTATGTGTGAAATTATGAACACTTTATTACCGGTATATAATTTCACGTGTTATTTTCACACTAAACTGCAAGAGGGCGCTCTAGGCTTGTGTTGATAATTTTAAAAACAACTGAGAAGGGCTTAACAAAAACGGCACCGAAAAGAAAATCATATTCTGCAGATTACGAGCTGCAAGATTTCATTGGATTTTAGTTGCCGGATATTTGGAGTGACACGGATGGTTTTGGTAAACTTCTTAGCATGTTATTGATGCTATAGTTATCAGAGTAGCTCTTAAAATGTTCTGTTAACATGGCATGTTAACCAGGCACGTTCTCAGTTGTGTCATGTAACGTCAGCAGCGTTCAGCCTGTTGGTGACTCTATTCTATTTTTATTTTAAATTGTTCGTCATTTAAATTTTAAATGACATGTCTGTTCTTGGTGTTGGATTTTATCAAATAAATTGTGGTAACTTGTCAAAACAAAGGACCACAAACGCAGATGTTGAGTTTCACTTTTTATCAATAGACAAAAACAATACATCCCTTCCAGTCCCGGGGAGAACAACTCGCGCATGTGCGGAAACTTCACTCATCTTCAGTAAACCTTCTTGCCGGCCACAATGATCACAGCGGCACCCACTGGATAAACAATCAATTGCCCCCTAATTACCTCTGCTTCACAACATAAATTTCCCCCAAAAATGCGACTTATACTCCAGTGCGACTTATATATGTTTTTTCCTTCTTTATTATGCATTTTATGACTGGTGCGACTTGTACTCCGGAGCGACTTATAGTCCGGAAAATACGGTACACCTACGGGCAATTTAGAGTCTCCAATTAACCTCAGCATTTTTTTGGATTGTGGGAGGAAACCGGAGTACCCGGTGAAAACCCACACAGACACGGGGAGAACATGTAAAAGGTCCCAGACCCAGGACCGAGGAGGTCTTGAAACTGTGACCTTCTTGCTGTGAGGCAACAGCGCTAACCCCTGCGGAACCCAGATTGTTTCCATATGGCCATAATATAAAAATATGGAAAATTCCTAGTGTATACAACCTAATAGAGTCCCATTGACTTCCATAGCATGAAACTGTCCTGAAACTATGTTTACAACTTTTTCTTATATTTCTTAAATATATCTAATATTAAGGCCATTTTAAGTAATAAAAACATTTCAAACATTTTTTACCAATGTCCAAGTAATAGTTCATGCAATAGAGGGTTAAAAAATAGACAGGAAAGAGGAAAGTCACAAACGGAGAGGGACAGATACAAGGAATTATGGGATCTGTAAAATCAACCAACCTCAGCATAGAACTGAAGCTAACGACTGTTCTAGTAATTGATTAATCAATTGATTATTTAAATAATTAATTGATTAGTTTTGTGGTAATATAATGGTATAAAAATGGTTGATCACTGTTTCCCAAAGCTGAAGATTTAACCTAAAATGTCTTTTTTTGTCCAGACCAACAGTCCACAACCCAAAGATCATCAGTTTACTATTATAGAAGACTAAAGTAACCAGAAAATAATCAGAGAAGAGAAGCTGGAACCAGAGAATTTGGACATTTTCTTAAAAGTGACTCAAATCCATTAATTGATTATCAAAATTGCTGCAGAAAAATTGTTGTCTGTAAATTACATTTTCTGTTCAGTTGCTGAAACATGTTGTTAATTCTTAGCAAAACCGTAGTAAAACCTCTCTTCTGTCGACAGATTCACCCATTATCAATACCAGTTATTGGTCCATAATGATGTGGGCTCATCGTCAGGAGAGATTGTTTCTGCGACGACCATGGGCGGGATTCCTCTGCAGCATCCAACTCTGTCCACCCAAGCTGTCAATCACACAGCTGTTCAGGCCAACTGGACTCAGCCTTGTAAGACTCTGCCTGTTCTGATCTTTGTTTCTGTATTTGAAGCATATCTGAGCACTGGGAAAACTTCCACTACAGCAACTAAATTGATTCAGTAAGAACTCAGCCACAGGCCACTGCTGATGTTTATATTATTCAAGAAATAAATGTTATTTTAACTTTTTTTTTTTGTTTTGCTGTACCAAAAAACATGCTGAACTATGAATTTTGTAAATTGTTACAATATTTTACAATATTACATATATTATTACATATATATTTTCAGAAGTAGGGTTTCTCTGGAAATTAGAGCCAATGACTACAAAGGATTTAAACTGTTGACATATCTGTAGTTGACTAGTAACAGGTGATTTGATTAATTTATGGTCTCTATGGTGATTTGATTAGTTCATGGTTTCTATGGTGATGAGACAATACTTTAAATCTAGACTGGACTAGAAATGTGCATGGTAAGTAGCCTGGCATGACAAATATAACTACCGTATTTTCACGACCATAGGGCGCATATAAACGTCTTTGATTTTCTTCAAAATGAGCGATGCGCCCTATCGTGCAGTGCGCCCTATGTGTGTTATTGTAAGGCGGACGTATTAGAGAACATGAAAACGTTAAGGGGGAAGCGTGGGCGTGAATTGTGTATAAAAGAACAGGTATGTGCTTTATGCAGAACATTGCTGTTTTAACAACCCTGAAAACGGCAAAGAGACACTCTTATGAAGCTCAGTTTAAACTGAAGGCGATCCGCTACGCGGAGGAACATAGGAATCGAGAAAATTTAAAATTAATGAGTCGATGGTTCGTAAGTGGAGGAAGCTGGAAAACGAGCTGCGACAGGTGAAGAAGACGCAGCTGAGTTTCCGCGGAAATAAAGCGAGGTGGCCAGAGTTGGAGGAAAGACTCGAGCAGTGGATCATTGAGCAAAGAAGGAGTGGGAGGGGCGTTTCGACGATTACTATTGGGCTCAAGGCAGTAACGCTAGTGGAGGAAATGAAAATTGAACATTTCCAAGGAGGTCCGTCTTCGTGCTTAGTATTGTTGTAACTAATACTTAAATAAAGCACAACCAAACTCAGTTTTGCTCCCGATGTATTTTTATATACGCACACTTTTCTGCTTGTGTGTGTGTTGTTGTAAGGCGGACGTACGTAGTAGAGGATATGTATATAAAACCTGCGCCCTATCATCAGGTGCGTCTTATGTGTGTGTTAAATACAGTAATGGCACACGTAACTGAGACTTTTAGTACGGTGCGCCTTTTGGTCGTGAAAATACGTAAACTATTATAAAGATGATAAATCTATTAAAAAACAAATATGCACATAAAAACTACACAAGATATCTGTCTTGATGGATGATGATTGATATATTAACACATTTTTGGGTAAAGTGATGTTTATCTTGGTGGCCCAATTTACCTTAGTTCAATTCAAAGTAGTCACTACTTTTACTGTGTTTGTGTAAATTAGATTGTTCCATATAACTGGGTGTTAGCCTTTGTGTAGTGCTAGCTTGTATACATAGATGTGTTAGCGTGTGTGTACAACATATCACTGATCTGTATTTTTTTAATAGCAGAAATGAATTTGTTTAATACATTTTAAAAGTCATAGGGTTCTAAGCAATCAAGTTTTAACATTAAAATTAATGAAGAATTAATTTTGAATTTGAATTTCCCTTTGTCATTTGACTGGCCCATTTTACCTGAAACCACTCATGCAAAAAAAAAAAAATTGGCATCGCAGATGTTTCAAGATTTATAGGGCCTAAGTAATTATATTTTAGTACATAACAAAAAATGATCAGAAATAGTTATTATTAACAATAAATATACACAGAAAAGGCATATTTGGTATTGTATTATTGTCCCAAGCGATTTACCAAAAAAATATTTACCCAATATCACCCTATAAACATGAAGAAGATTAATCTGTGATTTCTTCTTACCAAAACAATCAATCTTGACTCCTCTTTCTTCTCTTGTCGTCATGTCTCAGCTGTGTACGACCTGCAGGGGGAAGCAGAATCTTACTTTCTCACAATAGACTCCGCCCACTCCAGTCGAAACATGGTGTTCGGCCCCGATGTCGTCTCCACGGTGATAACTGACCTGTGGCCTAGCACCTTGTATTCAGTGTCATTACAGGTGTCCAACGGAGCACATAATACAACAAAGGTGATTGTTAATGTCACCACAGAAGATGGAGGTGAGCGTGTGTTTATATACAAGATTATTAATTATTAACATTCCTCATTGTTTTTACTTGGCGCCTGTATGTTGTTCATGTATATATGTGTGTGTGTTGGCGTCGGGGAGACACGCCCGTGTCTCTGCTACACAGGAAATGTTAAATACATCATGTAGTGAGGCATTAAATCAATACACAGAGTGCGTGTGAGGCAGATTTAAACTGTTGTAAAATACTTATTGGCAACACACAGCCATGTTTTTACCTGTCAGACAAGACAGCGAACATGCCTGAGGCTGTGATGACTGGAATTAAACAGTCAGATGGAAAGTTCTATATATCTACTGAAGAATTATTATAATATTTATCAAGAGAAACTCAACCTTTATCAGAAAGTGATGTAAAGTACTTAAATCCAGTTTTGAGGTACTGAGTATTTCCATGTGCTGTTACTATACTGTATATCTCTACATCCATATGCGGCTTTAGTTCCTTTAGATGCAGCTTTGACTCAGTGATAATATAAGAAGCTAAAAATCCAACTCATATTTAAAGATGAAACGAGTTTGATTTTTTTGTCGTCTCACAAACAACAGAATGTAGTCGGCTCACATCTCACATGTGTATGATTAACAGCTACATCAAATACAGACTTTTACTTCGAAACTTCTCACGTTTTACTTCAATAAATGCTCAACTGATCAAATATTTCAGCAGAAATCAAAGATTAAATAAAAAAAAAAAGATTATTGAATGAGAACTTTATTTGTTCTTCTCTCCTATTAATTATCTCAGGACCCCTCACAACCCACTGTACCAACTGTATATAAAGTAATTAAACTCGTTCCACCTCCAGCAGCTAACAAAAACATGCTATACACAGTATACATTTTTGGATCTAGTAGTATTTTTCTTTACCATCTGCCTCTGTGGCTCTCAGCTAAGCTGAGTACAGTTTATCTTTCACCCATCACTCTGTAGTTTTCTCTCTGTCTCCACCTTCTTCTCAATCCCCCTCTCTGACTATCTATCTGTCTCTTCTGCTTCTCTCTCTCTCTCTTTCTGTCGGTATAATCATATGTCAGAGGCCTCTCTCTTTCTCTCAAATCTGAGCTGTATAATAAAAAGTGCATTAAAAACATTAGAAAATCATTAGGTGCTAAAGGCAAAGCACGGCTCATTTAACTGAGAGGGCTCTGGAGGTAATTTCATTATTTTACAGCCATAAGAGTGCGCGCACACACACACTCACACTCATGCACACACACTAAGGCCAAATATATTTTAACTAATGCAGCTCAACCCTACCAACCATCTTAACATGGCCTGCAATCTATAGGGCAATGCTAACATCAGGACTAATTGGCATGAAAAGTGTGTGGTGTGTGTGTGTATGTGTGTGGGTGTGTGTGTATGTGTGTGTGTACGTGCGTGTGCGCGTGTGGAAAGAGGCTGTGTGCAGTATTGCATTGATAATGTCATCCTGCAGTAAATGAAATGTAGAGCAGTAGGTTGGCTTTAGGTAAGTGCATTGGCAGCAAATGAATTGGGTTAACTTCTCCTCGCTGAATGCGTTTTTACTTAGAAAAATAGATGGAGTCTGTGTGATTACCTCACACACACGCATACACGCACACCCTCAAACAGCTCACATATCCTCTACTTAACACTTTCTTCTTTCTCTTCTCACTTTCCATAACTTGAAGGAAACAATTAAATTGTCTTTTAAATGTGTTCATTTTCTCTGCCTGTTTGAATTTTGTGAATCTGCCCTCCTCCCTTTATTTTCTATATGTTTCCATGTTTATTATGAAGTTATTATCAGAGCTGCAACCATCAGAATCATTAATCAATTAGTTGTTTGGTTAATTACATGGTGTAAAAGATGAGCCCTGTAGATTCAAAGATTCAACCTAAAATGTCTTTTTTTGTCCAGACCAACAGTCCACAACACAAAGATCAACAGTTTACTATTATAGAAGACTAAAGAAACCAGAAAATAATCAGATTTGAAAAACTGGAACCAGAGAATTTTTCATTTTCTTCTTAAAATGTACTCAAATCGATTAATCGATTATGAAAATATTTGCAGATTAATGTAAAAGTTGGCAACTTATTGATTAATCGACTAATCATTAAAGCTCTAATAATTATTACTTTAACTATCTGCATAATGATCTGTTACTTTTATATAAAAATCCATGATTAATCTTATTCGTAAATTTAAGTATGTAGTACCGTAACAAGATTAATGACATCTATAACAAAACAAGCAGTTTGAAAATGGGTTAAACCTTTTAAATTAACTAATACATTAAAAACATAACAAAAAAACTCTTCCGTGATTCCATTATCTTTTTGAAAGGGCCTGTATATACAGCAGCAGGCTACTAGCAGCATTATTTTTTTTTTTTTTTTCGCATCCCACTCTGGGGCGACACGGTGGGGCAGGGGTTAGCGCTGTTGCCTCACAGCAAGAAGGTTGCAGGTTCAAGACCTCCTTGGGTCCTGGATCTGGGACCTTTCTGTGTGGAGTTTGCATGTTCTCCCCATGTCTGTGTGGGTTTTCACCAGGTACTCCGGCTTCCTCCCACAGTCCAAAAACATGCTGAGGTTAATTGGTGACTCTAAATTGCCCGTAGGTGTGAGTGAATGGTGTGTGTGTCCCACGATTGGCTGGCGACCATCTGGGGTGTGTCCCTGCCTCTCGCCGTAATGCACTGGGATAGGCTCCAGCAGACCCCTGCGACCCTAATGAGGAATAAGCAGGTATAGAAAATTACTGACTGACTGGCGTCCCACTCTGTGTTTTTTTTTCTTTTCATTGTCAGAGTAGTGACAAACATTAAGCTTTTTCAACATGAATAGGCCTATATTAATGTGATCACCATTACCTGTTATATTTCATTTTCAAAACCTGGAGAATCACATGGTATAAGTTCTGAGACCAGGTTATCAAGTGTTTCGGGGGATCAACAAGTGGATTGTGCAGACATTTATAATCTCAGCATGAGAAATATCCCAAAGAAAACACATTGAAAGGTGCATGATAAACAGAATTTATTCTATTATTTCTGTGTTGATGGACATAGACTAAACTATATTCTTTAATAATGATAATGATAATAACGTGTACTAATTTAATACAAAATGTCAGTTTGGGATTTAGAAACACATACTTATACTTATACATATACATAAGGCCTGTAGGCAAAAAAAATTAACAAAAAATATCTTTTTCCTGGGATTCCCAGGAAATGTATGATTCATGTTATTTTTGGGAAAAATATTAAACCCTAGTTGAAAACTAATCAATTAATTGATTAATCACTGCAGCTCTAGTTACCACCAAAATGACTCAAAATGATTAATGAATTATTAGAATAGTCAGTCAGTCAGTCATTTTCTATACCTGCTTATTCCTCATTAGGGTCACAGGGGTCTGCTGGAGCCTATCCCAGCGTGTTACGGCGAGAGGCATACACCCCAGATGGTCGCCAGCCAATCGTGGGGCACACACACCATTCACTCACACATTCACACCTATGGGGAATTTAGAGTTGCCAATTAACCTCAGCATGTTTTTGGACTGTGGGAGGAAGCCGGAGTACCCGGTGAAAACCCACGCAGACACGGGGAGAACATGCAAACTCCACACAGAAAGGTCCCAGACCCCGGACCAAGGAGGTCTTGAACCTGCGACCTTCTTGCTGTGAGGCAACAGCGCTAGCCCCTGCGCCACCGTGTCGCCCCATTATTAGAATAGTTGGTGATTAATGTAGTAGTTGGCAACAAATCAATTAATCAACTAGTGATTGCAGCTGTATAATATAGTCTAATAATATAAGACGATCTATATCAGTACTTTTACTTTTCATACTTTAAGTACAGGGTGGAACAGTGGTGTGTGTGAATGGTGATTATTTTAAGTTTTTGACTTTCTCATCTTGCCAACCATGATTTGTCACTGACCCACTGAAAATATCCTGCTGCTCTACATTTCATTTACTGCTAGAAACCACTATCAACGCACACACTGCACAATACAGACTCACAGGTGGCCTCTTTCCTCTCACAGTAACACACTGCACTCTGGCAGAAGCTCAGTGATATACAGGAAGCAGATGTTTTAAAGAATGATTGAAGTGACAGTCACAACCCTGTTATTTAAACACACCCATATGTTTCAGCTTTACAAGACTGGTCTGATGATCACTAAAGCAGCTCTGGTTTAGGACATTTTAAACTTTTAGTAGTGTGGATTGTCTGTAAAAATTTACAGCCAGTTATCAAACGTGGTGACTCAGAAAATCACAAGTAAATTCTGATCCTGCAGCTTCACGTCACTGCAGCAGCTGAGAGTCTGAATGGAAATGCATTAGTGGGTGTGGCTGAGTGACTCTGGCCATAGGCGGAGTTCGCAGGGCTGAAAATATGTTAACAAACGGCCAATACAAATATTCATCTAAAAAAGCATGAATATTTCAATAAAAAACTGAAATACCAAAATAAACATAAATTTGTATTTGAGCAGTCATATGACATTGTGACGTGTCAGGTTGACAGTTTCCTTCACCACTGGAACGCTTTTAAAGTTTCATTCCAGCCACCTGCTGGGAACAGGAAGTAACTGCAAAGTGGCAAAACATCATCTGATTTACATGAAATCATATGCAGCTGCTGAGTTGTGAGAACTCATCCGTCGCTGCTTCTAGCTTTAATAGATCTTTAAACAGTTTTGGATCTGTCTCCGGTTCTGTCCTCAGAGCCTGATGGGATGTCTGCTCCAGAAGTGGTTCCAGTGAACAGCAGCACTGTACGTGTGCTGTGGTTTCCACCTCAACGGCCCAATGGAGCGATAACTGGTTACCACATATACGTTAACGGCCATTGTCACGGCAGCGTGGATAACAGCTCCGGCTCCTTCCTGCTGGGAAACCTGCTGCCGTTCACTGTCTACGACATACAGGTGCACAGAAATTTTTTTTCATTTTTAAGATAGACTGTAAAGGAGGAAAAAGCAATGAGCTGAGATGTATTGTTTGTTTATCAAGAACATTTTGCAATAAACTATTAAATAAAACCCAGGAAAAGTGAACATTTGACATTTTAGTTTTATTTTTAAAATGTGTTTGTCTTGATTTTCATTCACATGTGTCCTTCCTATCCGTTTTTATCTTGTTCAGATAATGTTCATGCGGCAGCTTCTGATTCTCTGTGCACTATTGTGCTTGTACCTGTATAAATAAAGTTTTGTTGTTCTGTGTCTATTTCTCAGGTGGAGGTGTGCACTGTTTACGCGTGTGTGAGGAGTAACGTTACTCAGGCCACAACTGTGGAGGATCAGCCTGCAGACCTGGTCTCACCACAGACTCAGGTCCTCAGTCCCAGGTAAAACTCTTCATTCTGCTCCTGGACACATTGTTTCTGTCTGAAAATAATTCATTTTAACTAAAGATGTCACAGATAAAAAAAGAGGAAAATCATTTGTGTGAAGTATATAAAGATGCAGACGAGCCAATACTGTAACTCAACTTTGTCGCCATTAACCCTCCATCGCTCCATGGCAACAATATGCAAATATTAAGATTAAGATTTCTTTATTAGTCCCACAGTGGGGAAATTCACCATGTCACAGCAGCAAAAAGGGACAGTAAGTAATATAAACAGTATTAACAGTATATACAAGTAATCTTGAGTAAAAATTGAGTCTGTACAATGGAGCAGGTCAGTATATTGCATATGGTAGTTGGATTCGGGATGTAATATGGAAAATTCCTAGTGTATACAACATAATGGAGTCCCATTAACTTACATAGCATGAAACTATCCTGAGACTATGGTTACAACTTTTTCTTAAATATATATTTTTTAATACATCTATTATTTTGGCCATTCATCCAAAACACTTTTAACACGCCTAAGTAATATTTAATGTAATAGAGGATTAACCTGGAAAACATGCAGAGAGGTGTGTTTGGATCTGAGGGCATGTGTGTGTGGTTTGTGGAAGGAGAGTAAAGGTGGACGTTTCACTGATAAACTCATCACTTCCTGTCTCTCGCTCTTCTCTTTCCCTCCCCCCTCTTACTCTCTCTCTCCATCTTTCACGCCCTCTCACTTCCTCACTCCCCCCCACCCCCACCCCCACCTTCCTTCCCCCCCAGGACTGTGAGGTTGCTCTGGTCTGGTCCCGGCAGACCCAGTGGGATCATGCTGGGTTACGAGATTCTAAGAAGGACCTTGAGGCCGTGTGTGGGTGAATCAGCAGGTGTGCGGTCGTCCGTGGGGGCGGAGTCAGCAGGTGCAGGTGGTGTCAGGTTGACGTGTTCCTACCTGCAGTGTCCTGCCTCTGATGGTGTGTGTGGGACGTCCTGCTTCCATCCTGACAGACAGGTAAATGTCTTCCTGTGATTTTATTTATCTGTATTATTTACATGGTTGTGGACATTTGGGAATAACAATTTCCAGGCCTGGAGAAGGTTTTGGTTTTGCAGTTGTAGTTTTTGGTTATGGAAAAGTCCTAGAAATATATGATATCATTCAGTTCAGATAGACTAACACTAAACAAAATACACAGTGTAGGAAAAATAAACTGAAATATAATTTATAAATATAAGAATTTTGCAAACCCACCAACTATTCAATGTCTGTTCATTGGTATGTAAACCCATACAAAGTGCAATAAATCACAGATACAGTTGGATAAACACAATATATAGACACACATCCCCACAACAGAAATATTGATATATTGAATTTTCTGTTTTTTTTAGTCTCTATAATGGTAAACTGATGATCTCTAGAGTTGTGGACTGTTCTTCTGGACAAAAAAAGACATTTAATTTGCCCTAATCTTTTATAAGTTGTGCAGCTACTACAAATCCTACTTGCTTCCAAAACATACCAAAAGGTTTTAAATATTGATTCATAATCAGAAATGGATTATTAATTGAAACACATGTGTTTTATCCACAGTAATATACACTTCTCCATAATTACAGGCGTATTAAGAATGGATAATTCTAGGCGATGATATTTGACACAAATTCTTTAGGGATAATCATGGAAACCTTCACTGTGTAATAACACATATCTGTATTAAATGTGTAAAACAATAATGATGTGGTGGATCTTTGCTCTGGCTGCTGACCTGAAGTGAAGAAGACGTAGTTTTCTTTTCGTCCCTGAGGACGTCAGGATGTTCAGCGTCACCAGACGTCACATTCACTCGCAGACTCTTTTCCTCGTCTGTGATTAATTCCTGTAAACAGATTAACTTGTCATCCGCATTCACTTCCATCCTTGTGTCATTGAATACTAGCCAAGTTGGCACAATGAGGCTGCACATGCACATGCACACACACACACACACACACACGCACACACACACACACACGCACAAACACAAACACACCCAACAGTAGCAACATTTAACTCATGTACAAATACACTGGACAACAGTGGACACGTTAACATGTAGGAACATACATCATGTACAAAGAAACATGATTCTACACACACACACACACACACACACTAGTTTTGACCATTATTTTACTGCTTTGTTGCTCGTTTGTGGAGCTATAACAGTTTTTTTTTTACCATCAATATATCTGGGACAAACATTCAGAACACTGCAGGTCTGCTGCACTTTTTTTTTTTTTTTTAAATCAGGTAGGGCTGCAACTACTGACTATTCTGATAGTGGATGTATTCTGATTGGTTCATAAAATGGTATAAAACAACTCAAAGCATTTACTCAGGGTTCTTCACTCCACTGTCGAGCTTCAACTAACCACTCTTTTGTGAATTAATATCTAGGTTATTGAAATGATTAATTAGTTGTTTGGTGCAAAACAGTTCGTGACTGATGTAATAGTTGGCAACTAATCAATTAACTGACTAATTGTTGCAGCTATAAAATCAAGACTGAAATATAAAGTATAACAACACTGATATATTGTTGTTTTATTTTACAAAAAGAATATCTTAGTATTGGAGCTGCAATGATTAATAAACAGTGATCAACAGTTTATAACATTTTATGAGCCACACAACTCGATTAATAATTTCAATAATCAACAATATTGATTATCAGAATAGTTGGTGCTATATATTGTATAAAGCCTAATATACAGTACATATTGAACAGAATGAAATAGTTTGATAATACGTTCAACTCTAAGTTGTAAAGTTGTCATCAAGTAAGTAACAGGAAGTTTTCAAACAATGAATGCTTCTTGTTTGGCAGATAGATGAACCTTTTTTTTTCTATATTTCACTGTGTCAGTGAGGATTTTGTTGATTTTTACCCAGGTTTGCTGTGACGGAGTGTTACACACTAAGCAGCCAGGTCACCACTGCTGTGATGGACGTTACCTGAGTTTCAGTGATTCCTCTGAACCTGTTTGCTGTGGAGGGAAACTGCTGCAGCTGCTTCCTGAGCACCAATGCTGCGGAGGGTTCTACGTCCACGTGAAGAACAGTGAGTTTAAATCGTACCTGGGCAGGGGCCAAAATTACATTTCATTGATGAATCATTTCTGGACATGAAAAACACCCTACTACCATATGAAATTATGTCTGTTTATCTTTCATGGATGACTCATGCCCCTCTCTATCTAATCGTCTTCCTGTTCCCTCCCTCCTGCTATGACAACTTACGGGTCAGTGACAAATAATGTTTGACAAGACAAGAAAGTCCAAACATTTTTAAAATACAGTTTTAAGAAACATTCATCGGGTCTTTCAAAATGTACATTTTGTGTTCATGTTGGTTTGTTGTTAATTAAAAGTCCATTTGTATAATTTTTTAAACAAAAATCATGATTTTGTGCAAATGGTGTAACCGAAAAAGAATGATATGATATTTATGATGATGATATTTTAAATATATAGTCCATCTAGAATATAAAACTTGTTGATAGCAGGTAAACCTTTTTATGAGAGTTAAACTATCTGGTACCAGGTTTTTACGGTTACGCCACTGACCCTTGCATTGTTTGAGCTCATTAACAGTCATTAGGTCTTGTCATAACAAGCATATGGTTAAAAAAAGTGATAAGTATTAATATTATTTTTTAACAAGTGGAGTGATAAATGACTTACTGCCTTCTACATATTAATACGATTGGCTTCTTCCATGTAGCTAGCCACGAACTGAAATTAGCCATTAGCCCCATTGGAAAACAGCACCTGGATGAAACCACTTTTAACAATTAACCTTAATCTTCTGACCATTTCAAAGGTTTCATCCAAGATTTTGTCTCTGAAAAATGTGCTTAATTTGATCAGATTCATTTAAGATTCCATGACTTTGTCCACAAAGAGGATTTCAGCACACAAAATGAATTGTGTTATAATTTTATTAAACTTTTGTACACTCTTGGTGTTCCGGGTCAGAATTAACCGATCATTAGAATGGATGGAGGAAACCAGAATTAATGTAAGAAATTGAACTCAGGTACATCTACATTTGTCTATATAGTGAGACTCTTGATTATATACTTGATGAGTCTGATGAACATTGTAGCTTTATTGTTCTTATATGTTGTTCTTTAATGTATTAAAACATGACTTGGAATATTATGAAATTGTCATATGTAGTTTTGGGATCATTTTCCTTGTAAACAAATAAAATATTTCCTGTCACTTATGACCACAAACAGCCAACAGGTTTTACTTCTTGTGACTGTACAAAAATTGTAAATTATTTTAAAACAAAATGTCCTTGGTAACTTTGACCCAAGCATTAGACTATGTTTCATCTGATTATTTCTTATAGTCAAAAAATCTACAAAAAAATATACTGCAATGTCTAATCATTTTTATAACTCGAATTCAAGATGTATAAGTTCAAATCAACATACAAGCCATAAATAACAAATAGAGGTTCTAAACTTGTAATGTTCACAAGGAGTTATGTTGATAAAAAAAAAATCCAACAGAACAAGAGGTGATAATATATGTATTATTATAGTTTTTATGATGAATCTTAGTGGAATTGTCCAAACTGATTAACGTGAAACAACACAAGTTGAGTTATGAACTGCGCCATTTTACATTTAGCAGCACTTGTGTTGTGCAATTATTTATATTCTTTAAATATTCATAATGATTTATTTGTGTTTACAAAGAGTTTTGCATACTCTGATGGTTTCAGTGGTCTCACACTGCGTTTTCTTCATGTGTTCTTCTTCTTGCAGACGAACACTGCTGTCCAGACCCGTCGCAGGGCCGGGTCTCAGTGGGTCCGGGTGACAGCTGCTGTGGGGGGGTCCCGTTCTCCACAGCAGGGGGGCAGCTCTGCTGCAGCCGGAACCTCCATGACGGCTACGGCATGCAGTGCTGTGGGGGCCGGGTGGTCGACGAGTCGCTGGTCTGCTGCGGCGATGCAGAGAGGGGGGAGGAGCACAGGTCCACGCCAGGTCAGACAAACAGGAAGTCACACACACATACAGGTTTAATTGGTGTTATGATGAGAGGGAGGAACTATACAGCAGAGTAGAACCAGAAATAAACTTTCCTTTTTGCTGTGCCATTCCAAGTACTTAGTAAACTTATTTTTTAAACTTGTTTTTTTCTTTAAGATTTTTTTTCCTTTTGTAATTTTATACATATATATAGTTTTACTTTTTTATAATGTAATAAATTTAACATTTTTTTCTTCTATAATTTCATATTTTTTAACTTTTTTAATATATTTTTAAAAACTATATTCCTTTATATTTTTCATTTTTTCATAATTTTATATATTTTTAAATTGTTTTATCTTTTATAATTTTTATTGTGAAGCAGATTGTGCTTCTGCCTGGATTGAAATATGCTGTATAAACAAAATTTTGCTTGCTCAGAATAAACAGTTTAAAGTTAAAATTTTAAAAATAAATCAAAAAATGGCACATATGAATTTACAAAATTATGGAAGCAAATGTGGCTTATAATACAAATTCAAATGGATTACAGGAATTTTCATTTTTAAATTGGAGCTGCATTTTTGACTCATTTTGAAAAAAAAGGATTTCTGTTGTGAAATGCATTTTAATTTTCAATTTTGACATTTCAAATTGGATTTTGGTCCCACTTTGCTGTAGAATGTTTTGAAAATTAAATCTTGAATGTATTTTTTCGTCGTTTTATTGTAATTTAGTCACAGAATTAGTGGTCTTAAATAAGAAAATGAAAATGTAGTTTGGAATATTGATTATTAATTTTATTTCTAAGTCAAAACATGCAGCTCCAATTTGAAATGAAAATGTATTTCTGTTAATGCATTTCAATTCATATCATGTGTCACCTTTGCTTTCATATTAAATACCGTGGCTGTTTTGGCTTTTTACAACAAGGAAACAAAGAAAGATTATTATATTATTATATAATAATTAACATTATTATATGAGTATTATGATTTTGAAGACATTTTGTCCTGAACATGTCATCTGTTCATGAGGAGAAACACAAATCTCATTTGTCCAAACTGAAACAGCTGTAATGGACAGAACCAAGCATTTCCATGGTTACACCTGCCTGTAACAGAGAGGAAATATTCCATCGCAAGACACAATAAGACAATTGATCAAATTGATTGATCCTAAATTCAGGCAACTGGAAGAGCAGATGTAACATCACACACACACACACACACACACACACACACAGTGGCACTTTTAATTATTTCAACTTCATTCCCAAAATGCTAAAATAAAAGTCTTCTTTTATTTTTAAGCCTGGCTCTAATAGTCCTAGTTTTTTTTTTTTTTTCCCATCATTCAATGTGCACAGGATGAAGTTCCAATAATAGTAACATCCATTGGATATAGTAATATCCATTGGATAAAAAGGCCTTTGTTGGTTACTTTAAACGAGTTAAAAAGGTTGTTAGTTGATGTCTTATGTGCTGTAAAAGAGAAAATGAGGAGAAATAAAGCAGTGAGGGTTGAGGTAGACACATGGTGCAGGAACGTGGGGTCGTTTCCCTTTCTTCCTCTCCCGCAGTGTCCCAAAGCACCCGGATACCATGGCACAGATGGGACTGTGTGTGTGTGTGTGCGTGTGTGTGTGTGTGTGTGTGTGTGTGTGTGTGTGTGTGTGTGTGTGTGTGTGCATTTGGGTGTATGTGTGTGTGTCATTAGACATCTTTGTCATGGCAGATGATGATGAAACACTCTCGGGATGGCACCGTTGAGGGCACTGCCAAGCACACAGTAGGACAAATACACACTCGTTCTCTTTCCCACACACACACACTCACATACACACACACACACACAGTCAACAGGGTGCCCTCGGCAGGGTCCGCTTAGTGTTGAGTGCCAGAGACACGTGGACTCTATTCATCACACATAAACAATGGCCCCATATGGGCAGGCCTATAGCCTCTGTGTGTGATGGCCTATCAGCAAACACACACACATACGAACACAGAAAAGTTCCTCCAAAGTCAGCCAGCATATACATTATCTAAATACATTATCTAAATACTCTGATTTTAGGTACGTTATCAGGTGGAAAATAACTCAACTAACAACTCGTCTGTGAATTAATCTATAGGTTCTTGAAATTATTAATTAATTAGTTGACTGGTCCATAAAATGGTGTAAAATGTCAATCACTATTTCTCAAAGCTGAAGATTCAACCAAAATATCTTTTTCTGTACAGACCAACAGTCCACAACCCAAAGATCATCAGTTTACTATTATAGAAGACTAAAGAAACCAGAAAATAATGAGAGAAGAGAAGCTGGAACCAGAGAATTTGGACATTTTCTTCTTAAAATCACTCGTATCTATTAATTGATTATCAAAAGAGTTTGTGATTAATCAAAATAATTGACACCTAATTGATTGTACAGCTCTACTGAACATTAATGCAGCAGAGTACTTTTACTTTAGTACATTAATTTGCTTCTAATACTTATGTAATTCAGATGTTTCAGTAAACTCAAGGTTCTCAAGGCACAATCTGGCAGCTTTAGTTATTATTATTAATACAAATTATAAATCAACTAACAAATGATGATGATATATATGTGTGTGTGTGTGTGTGTGTGTGTGTGTGTGTGTGTGTGTGTGTGTGTGTGTGTGTGTGTGTGTGTGCGCGTGTGTTAAGCTACCAACTATATTTAAAATGATTAAAGTTACCTCCACCTTTAGCAGCTCCAACATTAAAGTGGTAAATATTCAATAATTATGTTTAATATGTTGCTGAAAAGGACCATGCTTTTGTACTTTTGTATAAGTTTGAATGCAGGACAAAATATTTTTAAACTATAGTTTTGCCCAGATCTGAATGAATGAGTGTATTGTCATTGTACAAGTTACAACCAAATTAAAATTTGCTGCTTCACACAAAACATGCTTAATAATTAACGCACACCCAATATACAAATACCAAACAACACCACAACAAGAACAGTTAAAACCTGTAGGCAGTATAATGTGTGTATGTTCCACCATAAATAAATAAATATATAAATATATTCTTCTTCCTCCATTACTTGACTTTCTTAAATTTTGTCTTTTCAGCTCCTCCTCCTGTTTTTAGTAAGAGGTGAACCACTCGTACTGATATGAATGTGTAAGCAGAGTGATGGTAGCGTTGCTGTGTTATTTATTCATTATTTCTCTTTCTTCCCTCTCTCCTCTTCCTACTGAGAAGGTTTTCTGGTCATCTTTCATTTGCGGAGGCCTCCTGAGGAGAGCACATGTTCCCCACCTCCCCTTCCCCTTCATCTCCCTCTTTTATTTATTCCTGGTCTCTTCTTCTCCTTTGACATCCTCTTTGTTTCCCTCCGTCACCTCCTCCCCCTCTGCTCCTTCCTCCTCCTCCTCTGGCCTCTTGTTCCTCCTGATCCTCCCTCCCCTCACGTGCCCCCTTCCCATCCACTCATCAGTCATTAGCGTTAGCTTCCCCATTGAGAACATATGGTATGATGGATTGTAGGGCTAGCGGCGCTAGCAAGACTAAGGGCCTTTTGCCGGGTGCAGTGCGCTGTCGGAGAGCCCCGAGGCCGGATCCACAACCTCGACCCCACACGTCTGTTTCAAGACTCTCACAAATACAACACAGCTATAGAACCACATACTTAACCTTGGCACCACTCACTCAGGGTTTTTTTTTTTAACAATATAGAGATGACATATTACATGCAGTGATATTTAAAATTACATGTTAAATTACTACAAAATAAAACAAAAGAGAAAGAAACAAAACATTACAAAAACATACTGAAAACATCTTTCTTTTCAGCATGTTTTTGTAATGCTTTGTTTCTTTCTGGATGGAAAGAAATGGAAAGTTTGCAATAGAGCTGCAGCTAAAAATTATTTTATTTCAATTTATCGATTGATGAAACAATTATTAGCTGAAGATTCAACCTAAAATGTCTTTTTTTTGTCCAGACCAACAGTCCACAACCCATATATCATCAGTTTACTATTATTGAAGACTAAATAAACCAGAAAATAATCAGAGAAGAGAAACTGGAACCAGAAAATTGGACATTTTCTACTTTAAAATGACTCAAATCTATTAATCAATTTCAAAATAGCTCATGATTATTGAAAGAATTGACTGCTGAACTGAACTGCTAATACTTCAGATTACTAGAACTTCAGACTTTTTTCTAAACTCAAGCTTCACATTTATCTGGCAGTTTTTGTTACTTTGCATATATAGATTATTAATACAAACTCTAAATAAAGGAATAATTGATGATTGATGATATGTAATCAATATATTGATTATCAAAATAGTTGGTGATTAATGTAATAGTTGGCAACTAACTGATTAATTGACTAATTGTTACAGCTCTCTCTATATATATATATATAAATATCTTATACTGCACATTAAATATACAACAAAATAAAACAAAAAGGAAAGATACAATTGATAGGATGAAACTACAAATTAAGTACAGTCAAACAGTAAAGCACCTTTAAATGAAATGTATAAAAAAAATAAATGGTGCAAAGATTAAGATCAAAGAGAAATAAAGATTAGTTATTCTGCATCAGATACAAGAAATTGAAAAAAAACAACATAGTGAAAGAGGAAAAAGTCAGAGAGAAAAAAGGCAGAGAACAGAAGAGTGGTGAAGAGCTAGATGGAGCAGATTAAAGGAGGAGTGAAGGGTATCCCATTGTGCCCAGCTGATAGACTAGGTTAGGCTGATGTGATTATGGGGTCCCTGAAGTGCGATCTATCACACATTACCGTCCACACTGTCAACAACCATACACACACACTGCAGGGGAACAGCAATGCCAGGAGACAGCCGTCTGGCAGCAGATACACCAACCGGCTTCATGCACATGTGCACACATAGATATGCACACACACACACACACCCACACCCACAATCATACTCAACAACACACAGTCGCGGGAAAAAACATGCATGTGTATGAACACTGGCCTGGACTATTTGACATCCAGAGTAAATCAGGTGAAATAGAATTAGGGTCAGAAACATCACCTCAACGCAGGAAACACAGAGCTGAGTCAGACTCCAACTTTATGTATTTCACATATTTATAAACATCTTTGGGTTTAACATGATTACGAAGCTTCAGGAAAATATGCTGTTATTTCTCAATTCCGCACATTGGCATTTTTTAAGTTTTAAAGGCAGTGATGTCATTGTAGACTTGGAGTAAAGATTCTATATGTGACAATTCAATAAACTCATTTTATTTTGAAATTCCAATGAGTAACAAACACTAATCGATTTGTCTCATATAATTTCATATTGACTCCTGTTATTGAGCTGGATGCAATTTTCTGTGAAAATGACGTTTTGCATGACTGGATTAAAGAAACAAAACTGTCGGCTATAAAAGATACAGCCATAAAGAGCAAAGGAAACATGGCAACAGCCCAGAGACACATCTACCTGAAGTCCTGCAAAAAACTCTCAAAAAACTAAAAGTAAATCGGCAAAAATAGAAGTTGAAGATAATATCTGAGCTGCTTTCATTTGATTTAGGTGATATGGACAAATTGGTTATGCTTGTTAAGCTAATATTTAGTTTATATTTAGCTTTGCTGTTGATGTGCATTATTTTTCCTCAATAGTTTAACTCAATAGTTCTCTAAAAGATTCTCCTAACTCACTCTATAGATTTAGATAACTCACTCTTTAACTTTATCTAACTCACTCTTTAGGTTTAGCTAACTCACTCTTTAACTTTAACTCACTCTTTAGGTTTAGCTAACTCACTCTTTAACTTTAACTCACTCTTAAGGTTTAGCTAACTCACTCTTTAACTTTAACTCACTCTTTAGGTTTAGCCAACTCACTCTTTAACTTTAGCTAACTCATTCTTTAGGTTTAGCTAACTCACTCTCTAACTTTAACTCACTCTTTAGGTTTAGCTAAATCACTCTTTAACTTTAGCTAACTCACTCTTTAGGTTTAGCTAAATCACTCTTTAACTTTAGCTAACTCACTCTTTAGGTTTAGCTAACTCACTCTTTAACTTTAACTCACTCTTAAGGTTTAGCTAACTCACTCTTTAACTTTAACTCACTCTTTAGGTTTAGCCAACTCACTCTTTAACTTTAGCTAACTCATTCTTTAGGTTTAGCTAACTCACTCTCTAACTTTAACTCACTCTTTAGGTTTAGCTAAATCACTCTTTAACTTTAGCTAACTCACTCTTTAGGTTTAGCTAAATCACTCTTTAACTTTAGCTAACTCACTCTTTAGGTTTAGCTAAGTCACTCTAACCTTAGCTAACTCAGTTGTTAGTTAACTACAGTCATGGCCATGGCCGCTTGTCATATGTCTGTGTGAGAGCATGAACTTACATCGATCTGATCCTCCAAAAGTCACATATACAACCTTTAATTCATGGTCGATACAAGCCTGGTGAGATTGGTTCTTTACTTTAGGTTCTGCTTCTTCTGAATATTTTCAAGTGGAAAATGACAGTCACAAATGAAGTGCATTAAAAGCAAAAAATTAATGTTAATGTGTTCTGCACAGATTAACTAGGCTACTGGTGTGGACTTTTTATTTAAGATAAAAATGATAATGAAGCATTTTCCATTCTATATTCTATAAACTTTGTCCAAATTCTGCTCTGGATTTTAACTTTTTAACAATAAAAAAGGAAACTGCATAAAAAACCTTATTTATTGAAAAGTATCAATCATCGGTATGTGTATTGATGGGACTGGCCCGTATTTACTTGGTATCCTATCAATACCAAAATCTGGAGTACACACCACTACCTTTAAGTGTGAATAGTTTCCTGTCTCAGATCTACCTGGTTGATATCCATCCCAGGTTCTGCTGTGTCCATGCATTGTGGGTGTTATTGAGAGGGTCTTTAATCCTTCCCCCAGTTGTTGTACAGCAATAAAAGTCTTCCTGCTAAATCCCTCCTTCCCAAATCTGCCAGTTTGTTTAAACAGCTTTCATTTCACTTTCAAGTAGATTAAATGCTGTTTGTTTTTGGACCTTTGAGCCTTGGGTTTGTTGCAACGTTTCCTCCTGCGTCGCAGGTTCAAGTCCAACTTTTAAGCTCTTCGTTCGCTCCCCTTCTCCCCTCCTGCATCTGAGTTTGTGTGTGAGATGTTTAGCTAAGACTTAGGTGAGATTAGACGGTGTTTAAGGAGACGTGTGTGGTGTCTTTGGCCTCCCGTTGCTCCCTGACTCTCCCTGTGTCTCTCGCCTCACTGCGCGCCCCACTAATCATTTCCCCTTCACACTTTCACTTTATCGTGTGCAGTTCTTTAACTCTTCCATCTGCCCTTCAACCCCGCCTCCCCTGTCCCTCGCTGTGTGCGCTACAGTTAACGGCCTCCACCGCGCTTCACTTTTTTTCCTGGAGTGAATGAATCTTTAAAAAATGAGTGCGTTTCTTTAACTCCTTCCCTTACTCCCTCCCTCCATCCCAGCCCAGCAGGCCCCATCCAAACGTTCAAGGACAAATCTGAATATCCCTTTTCACCGTTTAAGTGTTAAAAGCCTGGCGGTGCTGGGGTGTTATCTTAACGCGCCTTGCCGTGCCATCATCAGAGTGCGTGATGAAAATGGCTGTGATGATGCTAAAAGAAAAAAAAAAGAGGAGGGGGGAGAAAAAGTAATAATCAAATATGTTTTTCAAGGGCACAGTGACCATTTGCTGGAGGGAAATTATCCCAGTAGTTAAACTAGCTCACTCCGAGCCTGGTGGAGTTGTGAGAGTGTGTGTGCATGAGTGTGTATATGCAAACGAGTGTGTGTATGAGTGTGTGCACGAGTGTGTGCACGGTTTATATCATCTTCTGCTTATGCTCGCTTCCCTTTCCATTCCTGCATATATACACGTTTCTTTATGCAGGGAGACAAACATCATTTGCACGTCCTTTCATGGTTTCTGCCAAAAGATTCTCATCAGTTTCAGTGTGTGTATTTCTTTCTGATTATGTGAGTGAGTGTGTGTGTGTGTGTGCGCACGTACACGTATATCATTGCCAAAAGCCCCTCATCAATGATGGGTAGCAAATGGCAGCAGTAGTGGATCCAAACAGCAGCGTCTGGCTGCTTTTGAAGATCGAGTGCTCTGTGAACACAGGAAGACATTTCTCTCTCTGTTAATGTATTTATGATGATGGCTTTTCTATTAGGTTTTACTTTAATGACTGGCAAGAATAAAACCAGAGGCTGTCAGGAGCCGAGTGTGTGTGTTTGTGTGTTTTATTTGTCCTTGTGTCGGGTCTCATTGTTTCTGTGTTCTCTGAGTATTTTATGTGCAGATTCGCAAGTTTTCTGAAACAAAGGTAACCAAGGAAGCAGTGGAGACGCTTTCGCCTATTTCTAAACATGATTATGATCAAAGGGGTGGATCAAACAACAGTCCATAACCCAAAAATCATCAGTATACTATTATAGAAGACTAAAGAAATCATAAAATAATCCAAGATGAAAGCTGGAACCAGAGAATTTGGACATTTTCTTCTTAAATATGACTTCAATCCATTAATTGATTATTAAAATAGTTGGCAATAAATATCATAGCAACTAATCATTAATTGATACGCCTCTACTAAACAGGAAATGTTGAAATATGTATTTGGCAATAAATAAATAAGACAAATCTATTAATCCGATCAAAATCAAATCAAAATAGATGATTATTGTTAAGGTTGGCAATGAATCAATTAATTGACTAATAGTTAAAGCTCTAATAGCTGTTACTTTAACTACCATAAACTACCAAATAAAAACAGTTTCAATTAACTGCTGGGCCCCTTTAAACACCGGGTGCAGGTGTATACTTTGATAAATAACCACTGGTTCTATATAATTGCTGTCTTAATTTATAAAAAACAAAATCAGAAGACATGACCACTGACCACTCAGAATGCACATCAGCTTCCGCCCCCTCTGATCATTATTGTGCTTAAATGACGTTAAAGAACATAATTGTTGATCACCATAACTCTGGTGCAGCGAAAAAATAAGTACAACAGGAAATTCCAACTTTCTGTGGTAAAATATGCAGAGGAAAACTCTGGAGAAGCAGCAATGAGATGGTACTACTATTACAGTTCTGTAATATGACTTGTGAAAAAAGTATGTTATACAGTAGTCATTAATTTAACAAAAGAATAAAGTAAAAAAGTTTTGCTGAGCATGATTTATGTCAGGAAAGAATGAATTATGTATTAATCACCTGTCCCAAACTGCTGCCTGGTCTCAAATAATGGCCTGGTCTGTTAAGTGGTTGAAACAAATAAACACAACTGCTGTTATTTGCTATTTTAAGGTAACTGCATAACTATTTGTATATGAAAGTCTTTGATTATAATTATTCATAAATATAAGTATATAGTACCAAAACTACATTAATGACATTAATAACAAAACAGCAGTTTGAAAATGGGTTGAAAATGAACACAGAGAAATTTAATATGAAATGTGCTAAACTAAATTTGGGTGTTTTTATGTAAATCTCTGTCTGTTATTCCAGGTCAGCCTTATATATCAGAGGTCTTATATCAGCAGAGATCGTCAATATCTCAGCTGTTTCAAGGACTGAGGCTTCAGATGTTGTTCCTGAAATTCATTGGTCGTCAAAAAGATTTGGTATCACAAATGAAATATGACCCGGATAGTCCAGTCAGAACTACAGATTCTTACAATTAAATCTGCAAAACCACTGCACAGCAGTTTGTATTTAGGTAGGTTTTACAGCTCTGGAAGGTTAAACAGCAGAAATGCAGTGTTCATGTCCAGGATTCTGCTTGTGTGTATGTGATTGGCACCATTAAAATGACTGAGGGACTCCAATGAGTCTGAACGTGGCTTTAATCTTCTTTCTCTATCTCCGTCGCTGCTTCACAGACACTAAACATACGAAGAACTGCTCTGTGTCTTTGCTGAATCCCTGTAGAGCAGTGAAAAATATATCTGCTATTAAAGCATTTACACACACACACACGTACATGCAAGCAAACACAGAACAGATAAGCACAATGTCACACACACACACACAAACACACACACACAACCAGCTGGTGATGTTGAGATACAACAAAAAAAGACGTCAGAAAGACAAGAGGACAACCAGCCACCTGGGACAAAGCAGGTGTGTGCGTCTCACTGTCCCAACATCCACATGTGTTTCCACAGGGGAATACTGTGCACTGTGAGAGAAAGTCAATCCACTGTGATTTCATCTCTCGACGTGACACATAGCTCGGCCCCTCTGGAGCTCCAACGTGCACACACACATGCATGCTGCACCTGTATCTGCACATATCTGAGTTCAGATAAAAGAATGCAGTGACACAAAAGAGTTCACATCTTAAATCTACGACTACACACATCTCTGTACATACTAGTGCTTTCATGACTACAGTATTTTATTATCAATAACTGCTGCCATAAACTAGTCGATGGTTTAATGTTTGCTTAGATACAATGACATAACGTGATCAATTCTCACAGGTGTAATGAATCTGGAAGTTGGTCAAAGTGGGTCTGACGGTGAATTGATGAATCTACATCCATTCAAACATTTCAGTGCTTACGTGAGCTGCAACGATTAATCAATTAATCATTTAGTTGCCAGCTATTACATTGATTGCCAAGAAGGTTGAGTTGGAAGACAACACATAGAGATTTATATTAAAAACACCTGTACAGTGGTGTGAAAAAGTGAACACAAAATGCAGCTTTTAAATGGAGGGTATTATTCAAATCAAAACCTACATGGCCCCATTTGAAGAAAGTGATTGTCCCCCTGTTAAAACTTAACTGTAGTTCATCACACTTAAGTTGAATTTTGGGCGACACAGTGGTGCGTTGGGTAGCACTGTTGCCTCACAGCAAGAAGGTCACAGGTTCAAGACCTCCTTAGTCTGGGACCTTTCTGTGTGGAGTGTCATGTTTTCCCTGTGTCTGTGTTTTTTCTCCAGGTTCTCCTGAGGTGAATTGGAGACTCTAAATTGTCCATAGGTTTGAGTGTGTGAGTGAATGGTGTGTGTGCCCCACAATAGGCTGGTGAGATCTATCAGTGTAGAAAAGTGAGAAACATTATCCACAAATAGTGAAAACATGGAACAGTGGTGAACCTTCCCAGGAGTGGATGGCCAACCAAAGTTACCTTCATTTGTCTACCTTCTTACCTTCTTACCCTACCTTACCTTCTTTGCATTCCAAGACCAAAACCACTGCTGAGCAAAAAGAACATTAAGGCTTGTCTCAATTTTGCCAGAAAACATCTTGATGATCCCCAAAACCTTTGGGAAATTACTCTCTGGTTTGACGAGACAAAATTTGAACTTTTAAAGCTATGTGTCCCTTTACATATGGAGAAAAAGTAACGCTACATTTCAGAAAAAGAACCTCATACCAACAGTAAAATGTGGTGGTGGTAGTGTGATGGTGTAAGGCTGTTCTGCTGCTTCTGTTGCTCGGAGACTTGTTGTGATAAATGGAACCATGAATTCTGCTGTCTACCAAAATATCCTGAAGAAGAACATCCAACCATCTGTTGTAGATGGTCAAGCTGAAACCATCTTGGGTTCTACAGCAGGACAATGATCCAAAATACAGCAGCAAGTGCACTTCTGATTGGCTGAAGAAAAAACTAAATTAAGACCTGACCTGTATCCTATTGAGATGCTGTGGCATGACCTTAAAAGGTGGTTCATGTTCCAGAACCATCCAATGTGGCTGAATTATAACAATTCTGCAAAGATGAGTGGGTCAAAATTCCTCTACAGTGCTGTAAGAGACTCCTTGCAAGTTATTGAAAACACTTGATTGCAGTTGTTGCTGCTAAGGGTCCATCCAGTTTATGTTTAGGGGCAATCACTTTACACACAGAGCCATGTAGGGTTCACACAGCTATAATTCTCAACCCATTTTCAAACTGCTTGTTTTGTTATAAATGTCATTAATGTAGTTATGGTACTACACACTTATATTTATGAATAATTATAATCATGGACTTTCATATAAAAGTAGCAAATAGTTATGCAGATAGTTAAGTAAAAGCTATTAGAGCTGCAATGATTAGTTGATTATTAAATTAGTTGGCAACTTTTACAATAATCACCAATAACATGTATGATTGATGGAAATGAGTCATTTTTTAAGAAGAAAATGATCAAATTCTCTGGTTCAAGCTTCTTAAATCTGATTATTTTCAGGTTTCTTTGGTTTTATATCATAGTAAATATTTTACATTGAATGTGAGTATCTGTTGAATTTTCAAAATAAAAAAATAAACTTACAGTATACATATGAATATGTGTGTGTATGCATATATGTAGTATATTTGTGTTTGTATATTTATGTGTATATCTAGTAGTCCAGTGACTGCCCGTAGGAAGTATGCTTTCCTATTCAATTACAGAAGTGAAGTGCTGATACCGGAAAGCAAATAAGAACAGCAAGGTGAATCTTGAGAAATCCTACTTACTGATGAGATTACTGTAACACGATGGACATCCAGTGTAGGCATCCACAGCCAGGCTACAATTTATGTTGAAAGTGCAGATCTCAATCTACATATCAGTTTTTAAATTGTGTTGATAGGCCAAGTAAAACCAGACTTATAATAAATTTCTTACTTCGTATGTTTTACTGTATACTTTTATTACGTTGGCTGCATGATCGGTGCAGGAAGAAACAGGACAATGGAGCTTTGAATTGTCACTAAAAGGCTTAGAAGCAACATGAGGATGAGCTGTAATTGAGAGCTTTACACTGTAAAGAAAGTTCTGCTGCAGGATAGCGCTGTGATATGTAAGTCTATGGGATTTTAACCTTTAATGATATTTTAATTTAATTTGAATGATAATAATGTTTTGAATATCTATCAAAAATTTCCACAAAAAAATGATGCACACCATCATGTCATGCGCAGCTATATCCGAAAGCTGAGGTTGATCTGACAAACAGAAAGATATATGAGCCACAGACATACTGATGCTCTTTGCTTAATAGATAGGTGTGTAATAGTGTCTATTAGTGCAGTGTCCATAGGAAGCATGTATTCCGATAGAATAGTGGACGCTTAAGGTGATTTTTCATTTTTGGCCAGTACTTAGTACTTTTTCCTGTATAGTGTAACAACCTGGGCATGTTACTATTATATGTGTTTATACATAAATGAGTAGAATCCCAGATCCTGTTCTGTTAGGTCATAGTGCTGGGATTTTCTCAGGGTCTGTGAATGCATCTTGGAGTAAGACCTGTGTTATAGTGAGGAATAAACTAGCAGCTAAACAGGCTAATGTCGTAGCGTGTGGTTTTTCAGAGACGTTACGATACTTTAGTTGCGTTGGCTGCACGGTTAATGCAGGAAAGAAATAGTGAATTTTCTTGTGGCATAGACGCTTTTATTATGGAGCAGCAAGGCATGAAGTGATGGGAGTTGCTTTGGCCAGGAGTCAAACCCTGGTCTGCTCCTTATGAAGCAAGTGCTCTAACTCCTACATCGCCACAGTGCACCTACAAGATTCTAACTTGATATGTTGATATGTTGTAATGATAATAATGATATTATAATATTCATCCAAAAAATTCATCAAAAGGTATGCACACCATCATTCCATGCGCAAGCTATATGCATTTCATATGTATATTCACTAAATGAATATACATATGTGTCTGTTGCGCCAGCAACAGAGGCAATCATGCACACCCACACAAACATTTTTTTCTGTATCATCTTGCTTCATGGGTAATTCGCCATGTTCTTCCTCCATCTTTCTGTTCAGTTCTTGTTGGTCTCTGAATGTCCTGACATGTCAGTTGAGGATTAACAATCCAACTAGTGTTTGAGTGATGCCACAGCGCCCACTGCTGTTTTTCTGGAGGGACACGGACCAATTGTTAGCTGTTAAAACGACTGTTGACGACAACGTATTAATAATCAAATACTGATTTGATAGTTCATATTCCAAGTAACTGACTATAGAGTGACTCCACTAATACATACACGTATATACATATTCTTATACTTAAGTAAGTTAATTTTTACATGCTCCTTTGTTCTTGTGTGTAAAGCATCACCAGTTTGAGTCTCTAGTTCTTCTTTTTACAAACACACACACACACATGTGTATTTCTGCACTTGCTGTGCACTTTGTGCCAAACCCCTTGTAATATATTCAGGTATTTAAAAGTGTTTGGTTTGTTTAAAGTTGTGGAGAGGTTTGGTCTCCTAGAGAGCTCGGATAACCCTAATCCACAACACACATTTTTATCAGTAGTTCATTGGCAGGACTAAATATTGACTTATCATTAAGTGGAATGACTGAAACCCTAATAATAATTCACGTTGTCTAAGCACCTTGTGTTGACGCGGCGCTCCCGACGCTATTAACGAATGTATGCAAATCCAACGTAAATCTGAAGATTAGGGCTGAAGCATTCTGTGATGCAAGAGGGAAAACAAGAGGTGTGTGATAAAATGTTGTCAGCACACACACGCACACGTGCACGGATACACACGGCTTATTGTGAGCAAGCGGAGGAAATAGGTGTGCGTTTCAAAGCATTAACACAAATGTACGACCATATCACATACACCCATACACAGATAACACTCACAAAGACAGGGATTGGATTTCTGCTGAATGGGTGATAATAATACAATAGTGAAGTTTAGCTGCAGAATAGTAAACAGACACAGACCTATGAACTGTGTGGATGCACAAAAAGGAAGAGAGCAAAGTAGAGAAAGGAGAGGGAGAGAGAAAACGGCTGCAGAAACAGGGAGATTAAAGTCTGAAGTTGAAGGAAAGTAAAGGAAATTTTTCTGAGAAAAAACAACATACGTGAACTGTAAATAAAGTGCAATAAAGTAAGAGTCACCATATGTAGATAAAGGAAATATTTCCAGATTAATACAAACTCTGCACTTTGTGACATTTTTTGCAATTTGCATCATGTTTTATGGGTTTAATGTTCTCAAAAAGATGTGTTGGTCTGCCAAAACTCCAATATGGATGGATTTTAGCAGTAGATGCTTGTATAAAATCTTTTCTATTTTTTCGAGATGAGGTAAATGTTTCTGAAGTTGCGTTTCATTTATAAGGTCATTGTCAAGGTCAAATGTCATTTGACAAAAAAATAAAAAAGCTGCAGTAATTCAGTCCAAGAAAATGGTCAAAGGATCTAGACCTGTTTGCAACCCTAAGGGATTTATACTAGAATAATGCAACAGTTTTACTGCTACAAATGTGCTCTGTGCACATAGTCTTTTTATGGTCAAAAATGGTTCTAAATTGTTTGGAACCTCAGAAGAAGTGGTTAGTAGTCCATCATTAAGAATGTTCTCCTCTTCAAAAAATAGGGTCTGTAAATACTCACCATCTATTGTTTGCTCGCACAAAACAGCCTTTAAGACTTTTTTTCACAAACTTCACTTTCCCACACCCAAAATGAGTTCCAGCAGGTGGGTTGAAAATCCACTGTACTGTACTTATTGTGCAAATGTTTCCTGTATTTTGACCATATTTCACTGTTGCATAACTGCATGTAGCTTCTTGTCTGTGCTCTGACATGGTTAGTGCCAATGCTTGATCTGATGACAGAGACCTGAACTCTCCTGCAAATGAAGTGTCTAAGTGTATTTAAGCAGGAATCTGTGTCAAGTGTATGACATCTTTAAATGCAGGCATGAGTTGTCAGACAGGAAAACAATACCATGTATCTTTTGACAATGCTACAACCTTTTTTGTCCTATATATTGGCCCAAAATAGTCCACACCTACACCAGGAAAATGTACCTTGTCTGGCAAACCCACCATTTTTGTCCATGAGACTTTGCTTGGATTCTTCAGCATGTAACGCACCTGGATGTGAGTTGTCTCACTGCAGAATTGGTTGCAGACATCCAGAACCTTTGGCGAGGGAGAGAGAACATGTGGTTTTGTCCCGAGTGTCATGTGTTCATGTATGTCCCTCAGAAAACGTCATTGTTGGGTGCATACCATTTGACATGATTATGGGTTGCTTGGATTCCTCTGGCATTGCAGATTTATTGAGACAAGCCCTACTCTCAGTATCCCACTCTGCAGCACTGGGTCTAGCTTAGAAATAGTGCTGTTCCCTTTGACTAATTGTATCCTTTTTTTTTAATGTGGGTATCTCCACATGGAAACTGTTAATTTGACACTGTAGTCACTGCTGCAGTCAGGTCTGGCATGGTTATAAGCCACGTGCTCAAGGTTGCTTTATACTGCTGCATCTCTTGCTCTTACTGAGTTGGGAAGTTGCAGCTTCCAGTTCTATACACTTTTTACTCTTTGCTGGAAACACAACTGGGTCAAGGAATCCCAGCATGACATATGTGGCACTCCCCACAGATAACACTCCTCTTCTTGTGATTGCTTTTCTGCTGAGGTTGACTTTGAAGTTAAAACCGTTTGACTCAGTTCCACCAGAGTACGCCTAATGCTCTTTCCACTGGAAGAGCATCTTTAGCCAGGTCTAAGTCTTTAACTTCCTTAGCTTGTTCCCTCACAGGTGCTGTCATTAATAATGTCTGGCTATCGTTTGTCAGTTTTGTAAAGCAGAAACTACCCGAGGTGCACAATGCCACAAAATCCTTGCCTAGAGAAATAGCGTCACTCTCTTCAGGTCAGATCCAGTTCAGTTCAGTTCTGTTCTGCTGTCCTCTGTAAGGCGAAGATGGCTAGAAGACATTCCTGTGTGATGTCTCCTTCTGGCCACCACAGGAAGTGCAACAGATCTGTGTCCTCTTCCGGAACTCTCACTTGAAGGTACATGGCTTTAATATCTGTCATGAGTGCAACATGATCTTGTCTAAACCGTGTCAGTACACCAATTAGAGAGATTGACAAGTCTGGACTCAGAAGCAGCTCCTTGTTGAGTGAGGCTCCCTGAAAGCTTACAGCGACGTTTGAATATTACACAAAATGTCCTTTTTGTACGTGGTACCCCCATGATGTAGAATGTACCACACTCTTCCATCCTTCTTGAGAGTCAGTGCTTGCTGCACCACAGCACTTCTGTTATTTGGCAACAGTCTTGACTATGGATAACATTCCATGGCTTGAATGCTTTATGCACATTATTACCAAAACCTGTAAATGGGACCATTTATCAATGTTCTTTTGTGTTGGTAAGTTTCCACTTGTCACTGGGATGGTCCTTTGGGTGTAGACATTTGGCAAGTTGCTAAAGTTATTTTCCTTAAGTCCACTAACCTCCAAGTCTCTGAAAATGCACTTTTCACTTGCTTAGTTGAGTTCATTGTAGTTAACACAAGCTCAGTTCCTTTTCCTTAAAGATTTAGCTGTCCTGGCAATGGGTCTGTGCAAAATGTGGCTGAGTTCCCAGGATCCGCAAATGTGTAGGTTTCCACAATTGCTGCCTTTTGTTTACTTGACACACACAGGAAGTATGGCAAGAACACAATTTTCTCCAGCCCCATCACACGTGGTTTTCTCCACCACAGTTTGGTCTGGAGTTGCCTGTTCTGAAACATCTTTTCTTGGAATGTGTAGCATGGTTTGATGTTTTTCTGAACATATTTGGCATGTCAGTTTCTTTTTGCAGTCCTTGTTCAAGTATTATTTAACTAGACATCCAAAGCAGAAAGAAGCCTTCCTTATTAAATCCAACTTGTTCTTATGAGGTTTTTCTACCTGATAGCAGTCTACAAGCGTGTGATTTCTCTCGCAGCAGAGACACAGTTTGGTGAAGGCATCATTGCTTGGAGTCCTGTCCGTCTTTGTCTTGTACTTCTCCTTTTGCATAGTTACATAAGTAGCAAAGTTGATTGCCTTTACGCTCTCTTTCTTGGCAGTTTTGTTCATCATGTCATGTCATGAACATGTCATGTTCATGTCTTTTCTGGTGTGTTGTCTTACAAATCACCAAAAAAGGGGGCTGCAGTGATCTTTACTTGCCTATTCACAAAGATGACCAGGTCTGTAAGTTTCACCCTCCTGCCACCCCTGTCCTGGATCTCAAATGCACATGCCCTCCATCTTTCTCTAATTTTGTAGGGCAATTTCAAGATGACAACTCTTATATTTGTTGGGTTATCAAATTCACCCATATAGTCCACATCTTCCAAGGCATTGCATCAACTCAAAAGGAAGAGTGAGAAACTGTTGAGTGACTGTACATGTTCTGATTTTATTTGCGGCTGCTTGAACATCTTTTACATAAGTGCTGTGGCAATTTTCTGTTTTTTGCTACAGCAGTCATCCAATAGGTGCATGGCTGTCAGATATTCATAGATAGGGGGCATGTGCTGGCAGCTTTTAACAAGATCACGTGACTTACCTCTGCTTTAGAGTATACTGTATGCTCAAATACCTTGAGGAAGGGAAACAGGAATATCACTTTGTGGCATACAAGCCAACAGCTGATGTTTTACCAGCATCTCTGTAATACCAATCAGCTGTTGCAACACTTTGCACTGGTCCTTTGCGGAATCACTTTGGTACTGGGTAGCCCACTGGCTGAAACAATTTTGGTTTTGCTTCATAGGATGGGAGTGGCATGTCTGGGAGTTCCTCATATCTCTGCAGGTTATGTTGGTAGCTTATTTCTGCTTCTTCTCATCAACTATCCTTCTTTACAGGAGGGTATGGAGTATGTCTCCAAGTAGAATATTCATTCATTGCATCACTTTTCCCTATGTATCATATTCTTCATTAACCTTAAGTCTAGCATTGATCTCTGCTAAAGCTGTTTGGACTTCCAAGTTCTGTTGAACTACCTCTTTAAACTTCCTTTTCTGCTTTTAGCTGAGCCTCCTTCAATGCTAAAGCTTGTTTTTTGTTTCAGGGCAGGGATGGGAATCGAGAACCGGTTCCTGTAGAGAACCGGTTCCGTATGTTTATCATTTCCATGGAATCGTTTGGCAGTTTATCTAATGATTCTTTTATTGATTCCAACCAGCTAGAATCTATGTCACGTAACTTACGCAAGTTACACACGCTCGATTCCAGCAAGCACGACTAATTACATGATGATGTTACGGCGGTTTGGTGTAAACAATGGCACCCACTAGATTCAAATGCTCAAACGGTAGCTTTTTCTTTTACATGTTCGGAGAATGCGGATGATGGACTAGATTGTCCACTGCTAGCCTTTGAAACTTTGGATCATGACACACTGTCCAAATGACATGTTTGATGCTTTTCTTTTTGAAGTTCATCATTTTAATCCACATTTCAGCATCTTCAATAAAGTTCTGGAATCTGACTTTCCTTTTTTGAATAAGTAATTTTGGTCTTTCAACTCCTCAAAGGTTGTTTTGAGTGTTTTCATACTTAACCTAACTTTCTCTAAATTAAGCACATTTTTCATCAACCCAATCTCTTTAGTTTTTGTAGTATTTGTCTCAGCCTTCCTCTCCTCCCATTTATGTGCTGATACAGCAATTCTTTTACATAGCTTTCTGTGTGTAGTAGAAACAGCAGAAAAAGAGGAGGTTACCTGACCTGACAAAGAGATAAATAAGGATTCACTCAAATGCCACAAAATATTTAATAAAAATTAAAAAAAAATGAAGAAGGATCACTGAGACAAACCTGTGGAGTAACATCCTCCTACTGTGGATTTCATGTGACTCCTGTGGTATTTTATTTCATCTATTTCTTATTGTATTTTACTAGAATTATTATTTTCTATTGTGTCATTATATTAACTTATATTCATGCATTTTATTGTATTTTTAATGTTCTCTGTTCTTTGTTTTTTAAACTCTTTCTTACTTTTTCCTACTTACTTTTTCATGTAAAGCACATTGAGTTGCCTTGTGTATGAAATTGTGTTACATAAATAAAGCTGGTTTGCCTTAAACACAGCTGGTTCACCACAATGCACCAAGGATCTGAGACTCCGGACCTAGAACCGGAACTGGGTGAAAACACCCAGAGGCCTTGTTTCTGCTGAAAATGACCTTGAAATAGAAAACAAAGGCATCAGGAATTGATTTTTTCACACTAAATAAAGCAGGAGAATTGATATTAAACAAGAACCTGTTCAGATATGATGTTATCTACACAGCAGCTTCCTCAACCTCAGCTCAACCCAATGTCTCTGAGAATCTCAACAACCAACACAGAGAAAAATGCAAAAACTTGTCATAAATTGCTCAGGCTGTTGAAAGAGATCGTGGGACTGCTGCAGAGGAAACGGACAGGAGGCTAATGAGGGGGGGTTGAGAGGCGTTGAGGGCCTGGCGTCCGGATGAAGAGGAGGTGAGGAAGCTGAGGGGACGAGGGATGAGCGGAGAAAAGCTATTTTGGAAAAGTGTTGAGCTGTTTATTTGCGCGTCATTGAAGCTGAAGTAAGGCGCTGGGGGAATTGGCCACCAAGCCTCAGCTCTGCAACAGCTGCCGCCGCTAAGTGAGTTACTAGCCGTCAGACTGCCTTTATGTCACACAATCTCACACACACACACACAAACACACACACATGCATTTTCCTGTCACATGGAGCCTGTGATGGATGCTGGGAGGATATAATGTACCGCAACAGCACGAGAGGAAATATGTGCCATTCTCCACTTTGGGCCTTTAAGTGAAATGATTGCTTATATTAACGGCAGCTCATGTGCATGGAGACCAAACGCTGATTATAAGTTATTTATCACTCCGCAACTAGCTGCAGCCCCATTAAAGGGCAGAGTCACCACACAAAGCAATGACTTAGTGTTTAATGTCTGCTGTCAAATAAAACGGGCGCCACAGCTGGGGGTAGATAGCGCCACAGATCAGCGTGTCATCAACTGTTCGGATAAATTTTCTAAATACCTCATGAAAGTTAGATTTTTTTTTAACTGTATGCTAAATAATCACAGAAGTCCAGGGGGTTCTCACAGTTTTCAGTCTGGGTCAAAATGAGAAGCTTTTGCTGTTTAACTCCCATTAAAATACAATTTGTCCTTTTCCCGTCCGCACAGGTATATTATGTCAGCCGGCCGTTCCGTGCCATGAAATACTCATTTGTATTTGCTATGCATCCTCACAGCAGGGGGCTACTGTGCTGACTCAGTGTTCTACAGGACAATATTACAGCTCTAATCCATCCAAGGCCGAAGCAGTCGCCGCCCTCAGCTAAGCTGTGTTGATCACCTTTATCTAACACACACACTGTCACAGTCCCTGCACTGTTCCACCATAAAACCTCTGCAAAACTCTAATTGGAAAAGCAAAGCTCTGCAGGAAGTGTTGACGTGATGAGTTCATCGTCCGAGCCAAACAGCGGATAAAGCAGCGTCAAAGATAATTAGATTTTAGGAGTTTGTAGTTAGTAATAATAACTTTATTTATATATCACTCTTATATAGTTAGTGTGTGTGTTACACTACAGTTATCTTTATTTGTCAGTTATTTATTGTCTTAAAGGTACAGTGTGTAAGATTTAGGCCTGACTCTTCTGACATGTGTGTTAACATGTGGGTGTTTTTACTTTAAACCACAGATTAAAAAAAAAAAAGTTTTAAAAAAATTGTTTTGTCTGTTTGATTGATGTTCCTACAATCATAAAAGAACAAAACATAGTTTTTATGTGTTTCTCGTCATAGGTCAGTTACTGCCACCTACTGGACTGCATGTGTCAGACTTGGCAGAAATGAAATATAATATTAATAAGTATGTTTATATCATTATTATATTGTAGGTGTATTGATTTGTCAGTTAGTTATTGTCTTAAAGGTACAGCATGTAATATTGAGGCCTGATGACTGAAATGTTAATGTAAGCTTTAAACCAAAAATGAAACATAATTTAAAAAAAATAAATAAATGAGCAACTGATTACATTCATTTAATGTTGTTCAGTATATCAAACACTTTCCTACAAGCTTAATATACAAAACAAAAAGCACCAGTTTATGTGTAGGTGTCATTGTAGGTGATGCTGCCACCTACTGGACTGGATGTATCCGATTTGGTTGAAATGGAATATAATAATAAATCCGTAAATATATAAGCCGCCACTGTTTCGCTACACTTTAAACACTACATCTTATACTACAGTGCGGCTTATTCAAAACATCAACCACCACCAACGTCACCAACGGGTCTAGAAAGGCTGGGCTGCTGCACGATGAAGAAGGCGGCGAGCACTCAAGTGACATCGAATTGAGTATTGTGTATTGAGTGATGAGATCCTGGGGCTATTTAATTCGGACACTGAATTAGAGGAGGAGGAAAGATGAAGAAGGCGATGAGTGACTTTTTCTGGTAGGATGCGGTATGTGGTATATGTTATAAGTTTGTTAAGTATGTTATAAGTTATTAAGTTTAAAGTTATTAGAAGAATCTGGAATACTGTTGATTAAAAAAACATCAGCAACATATAGCGTAAAGCGTAGTTGTGTGTTTTCCGAACAAACGTCTGCTATATTTCAGAGTAGTCACGTTACAGGCACCATTATAAAACACATGTACAATATCTAGGTATGTAATTCATTTACTTATGATACTAAGTGGATTAAATAAAAAAGTTTTTAAAAATCTCACCTGTAATATCTTTCTGGGTAAATATCTGAACAATGCTTAAGAAGAATAACAGTGTTTTATTTTTTTAAAATCTAAGAAATGGACGTGAATTTGAAGGAGCCTGCAGCTTAAAATCCAGTGCTTGATTGATTTTCTTAAATTTGAGCATGCGGTTTTTAATCAGGTGCACCCTGTAGTCCGGAATTTACGGTATGTAAGTAAGTATGTTTTAATTGGCATATAATCCAATCAAAATGGAATTCTGTTTTTATTACCTTAGATTGAGCTGTTCTTATCTACATTAAGAATTTACATCTGATTCTGTTACATTTGATTGGTCAAATCCTGCCTGCTGTTGACTGATCATCACATCACCTGTTATCTTCAGTGTCCATTAAACCCTGCAACAACAACAGAGCTCAGAGCTAATCTATCGCTACATATGCTAACATTAGCTATTGTAGTTGATTAATGTATTCGTTATTGTAACAATTAATTGTTATTATTAGTTGTTTTGTTCATAAAATGGTGTAAAATGTGGATCAATGTTTCCCAAAGCTGAAGATTCAACCTAAAATGTCTTATTTGTCCACATGTTGTGCACGTTTGGTGTATTATTATGTAATAATTCATGTTGTCCCTCATGAGACAATAAAGTATTGTTTTATATAGGATTGTATCTAATGACTATTTTGATAGCTGATTAATCTACTGATCATTGAAATGATTAAATGATTACCTGTTTGGTTCATAAAATGGTGTAAAATGTTGAACAGTATTCCCAAAGGTAAAGATTTGACCTAAAATGTCTTTTTTATCCAGATCAACAGTCCACAACCCAAAGATCATCAGTTTACTATTATAGAAGACTAAAGAAACCAGAAAATATTCAGAGAAGTGAAGCTGGAACAATAGTAATTTATGTATTTTCTTCTTTAAAATGACACAGTTCAATTAATTGATTATAAAAATAGTTGGCCATTTATGTAATAGTTGGAAACCAATTGATTAATCAACTAATCGTTGCAGTTTTAAATCATAGGTAGATGTCAAATAAACTGCAGGCTGACATCTAATTTGTGTTTCAATCAAGCATTTTTTTAACTTCTCAACAACTTTGCTGCATCACTTTCTGGACATCACAATATAACTGCTAATTGAGCTCCCTGATTGGTTACAGTATATGGCTGTCTACTTGTTTTAGCCAATAGCTGTCAGTGAACAAGATAGAAGAAGAGAGGGTTTAAAAAATATTGAATATGTTTATATGTGATATCAAATAATGACTTTGCAGTTTGACTATTGTTGAAGCTTCAAATTGGTTGTAATTAAGCATGTCCCAATCAGTTTTTTTTGCCCTCGAGTCCGAGTCCAAGTCATTTGATTTTGAATATCTGCCGATACCGAGTCCCAATCCGATACTTAATAATACTTCGGACATCCAGAAGTTTTCAAGCCACTGCATGTTCGTGAAACAATTACATCCCAGCATTTGGAGGTTTGGTCCGTATTTTAGTGCATCGATCTACAACTGTGTAACAAAATATAACAAAAGTGTTACAAATGAATATACCTGACATACTGAAAAGCTACCAACTCAATCGTTAGTTTACCCTCGCACGTCGCCTCTTTGCAGCTCTTAGCCGCTCGTCTTCTGCTTCATAGTCCTGTATGGTTTTCAAAAGTTTTCTTTTCTTCTCAAGTGTCTTTTGCCTTGCCTTTTCTATACGTTTCTTGCTCTGTTTTTTTTTCTTCTTCTACTGTCTATGGTTTTTTGGCCACAACAAGCCACAGCGCAGTGTCGAGGCAACTCCACCCGCTTCGCGCCCTCGCTTGAAACTACGTACGCTCAGTGACGTCATTCCGCATGTGACGCTGTTTCTTTGTGGAAATGAGACGTCTCACTCTGCCATCACGTAACTAGAACTAGATTTTAAAGTAAGTAATGAGAATAAATGTTTCTTAGTCCTCATCGGGAGGTAACGTCCAATTCTGATCGAGTCTGAAACCATGAGATCGGCTCGATTTCCGATCACGTGATCAGATCGGGACAACCCTAGTTGTAATCCTTAACTTCGCCAATAGATGCCGCCAGAAACTCCAGAATGTTCCTTAAAGTTATTTGAATTTCAAATGGAATTAAATGAATTTGAAGTTAGCTGTTCAGCTTCAAAACATTTGCAGGGAAATGGAGTTATGTGGTGTGTTTTAAATGTCACCTTGCTGCTGAAGGTGAAGTGGTGGCAGACAGGCGTCACCTGTCACTGTCAGACATGGCAGCTCTCAGAAAAACAGGCTTCCTCTCCCCCAGAAACCTGAATATTACTGACACTCAGATAGATTAATACAGCGGCAGGAAGAGAGGAGGTATATGAGAGTAGATAAGAGGATGCACAATAATATTCAGAGCAGCTAAATACTGTCACAGAGCATAGAAGCAGATTAAAGAGTTTGGAGAAGAACATCAGGAGGAAAGCAAAGTCCTGTTAAAAATTTGCTAAACATTAATAAAAAAAATCATCTTTTCTTGTCTGCAGGTTTTATCTGCTGCCATCAGGACTATATAAACTCCTCCACCTCCCTTTGCTGTGTGGGCACTGATGGATTTCCCACAATGCAACCTGCCGGTAACGCCACTGTCATGCTGAAATGCTGTGGGTCAAAGGTCATACAACAGGTGGAGGAATGCTGCAACGGGATTGGCTATGACCCCCGACGACACGTGTGCTCTCACAGACCCACGCCGGGGCTGTTCATACAGGTGAGATTATGTCAAACAACAGAAAACAGATTCAGGAGAATCTGCCGTTTACCAATTTTCTCATCACTCAGTTAGTTAGTGTTGTGGTGCCTTCAAGTACAACAACAACACAAGAAATTAAGCAAAACAAAACAACATTCACAATATACACCGTTAGGTCTCTGAAAAAAAAAAAGTCAGAGTGAGATGATTGGATCATTCATCAAGTGGATGAAGACCAGAAACTTCCAGAAGACATTAGGAGATTAGAATCTTCTCCCCTCTCTCTCTCTCTCTCTCTCTCTCTCTCTATCTGTCTCATGGATGTATTATAGACCTGGATAGGGTACAACCTATTTGCCCCAGTGGTGACTCATGGTACTGCAACATAAAATCCTATGTGACCCAAAAATATTTTTTCCCATAGATGTCAATAGTAAAAGAGAAGCTGATGAAACTGTTGTCAGGACACCCCCAGCTAGAACCCTGTTTATTACTAATTGTATTCCATATTTTTAAGTCGTGCACTTTATCCGCCAAACACCTTTCTAAAGGCCAGAAAATTTCAGGAAAAGTCTCTATTCCCAGTGTGAATCCCATTGTGGTCGTGCTGTGTCTTGGGAGCATGGACATTTTTTAAATTTATTAATTTAGTTATTTTTTGATTAATTATTTAATAACGTTTTTAGCAAGTGAATAAAATGACTCAAATGTGAGTTCCTGCAATTTTCACGTTCTCATTGTCCTGAGGCATGATGGGAGGCCCCAGAGCATCATGGGAGGTGACTCTACTGATCAGTCTCTATGGGTCACATAACGTGGAAATGACCCGGAAGTCAGGAATTTTTTGGCATATGCGTCAAATGACCAACTAACATTGAAATGAAAGGCAGACATTATTTAGTCTGCTATCCAGTTCTATAATACATCCATGTCTCTGTCTCTGTTTGAGATGAAAAATAAGAATCTATTGATCATAAGATGTTAAAAAGTCTAAAAGTGTCAGTGTCTTCATCACCACCAGCCAGTGTACAGTGACCCACAGTTCAGTTGAGTTCTGATGGTGAGTGCGCTGGGCTGAGATCGGTTGGGTTCTGCTTAATTTGGTCTGTTTTTGGCTGACATCTGGCATTCTGATGGTTTGGTTGTGGTCCATTTTTGGCAAACAGGAGTGGACCGCCCGAGTTCCATCATTCCTTGTGGTATGAGGCCCGGATGGTGTGGTGTGGTCCAGATATGGGCCAAAAGATTGTTGCATTCTGGGGGTTCTCTCTTTCTCTGTCTAGCTCTCTCTCTCTCTCTCTGTCTCTGTCTCTCTCTCTCTCTCTCTCTCTCTCTCTCTCTCTCTCTCTTTCTCTTTCTCTTTCTCTCACTCTATCTCTCATTCTCTCTCACCCCGTCCCATCAGGAGTTGGGGATTCGGCCATCTTCCATTTATCAGCCAGGGTCCTATGGTGTTTGTGTGTTCCTCAGTCAGCATGACACACATACACACACACACACACACACACACACACACAGGGACAAAGGGTATGAACTCTCATTAGCTCTAATGATGTCATTAAGGACCACCCTTACCACACACACACATGCAGCATGTATGGTGTGTTACCACACGTTCATACAACTTTCAACATTTTAGATAAACAGTTTGTGTGTTCGTCAGTATCATTATGATTTATTGAAAGTAAAAATTTTAAAACTTGTGATTTGTCCTTTCAGTTCTGACTTTGTTAATTATTCTTCTATGAAAAATAAAATGTTGTTTCAAAAGCAGTTTACAGTAAATAACATTCATATTAACATATATCAGATGCAATGGTTGAACAATCAGACATTCATATTATTGTTATCATATTAAATATTAGCACAGGATCTACTGGGTAACAACATACTATCTAACCATCAAACAAACAGGTAAATAAAATAATAGATGTGTATGTAAATCAACAAACTAACAATATAATGATAAAAAAATAACCATGTTAAAAAAGAAGAGAAATAATATGAAGAATATGTGTATTTATACAATATGACTCAAAATGTTTGACTCCTGTCTCTGTTTTTTTCTCTGTCCACTGCTTCTGTCTCTGCCTCAATCCTCTACCTCTGTCCTTTGTCTCTCTATCTGTCTCCACCTCTGTCATTTGTCTCTGTCTCTACCTCTATCCTCTGTCTTTGTCTCTCTCTCTGCCTATGTCCTCTATTTCTGTCTCTGTCCTCTGTCTCTGTCCTCTATTTCTGTCTCTGCCTCTGTCTCTGTCCTCTGTCCTCTATTTCTGTCTCTGCCTCTGTCCTCTGTCATCTATTTCTGTCTCTGCCCCTGTCTCTGTCCTCTGTCTCTGTCCTCCCTCCAGCACCAGTGTTTGCGTGCCTCTCTGTGTCCTGTATCTGCAGCCTCCACATCTTACTGTGGCTCCTGTGACCTGGATCCGTCTCTGACTGCCTGCACATGGATCCTGTCTGAGGATACACACCCCGACACACACTCCTCATCCTCCTCACCCTCCTCTTCCTCACCCTACATCACCACCACATCTCTGTATACACACACCAACAGCACTGATAACACAGATCACAACAAGGGAGGCCTTTGCCCGACTCATGAGGAGGTCGTCTACAGTGGAGACGCCAACGGATACATCTTCACAGGTAGAGTGTGTGTGTGTGTGTGTGTGTGTGTGTGTGTGTGTGTGTATGAGATTGCTTGTCTCGCTCCTATGCTCTGTGTGCTTTTATTAATTTGAAATTAGTTTTATTTTGAAAATTGAGCATTGAGCAATTGATACATTTATTGTTTCTAACTCTTGACTTCCTGTCTGTTGTGATTTATGTAGTCTTCTATAATAGTAAACTATTCAGTGACTAGTAAACAATCTTTGGGTTGTGGGCTATCGGTCTGGACAAAAAAAAGACATTTTAGGTTGAATCTTTTGAAAGTTGTGGGAAATGGTTATTGACATTTTACATAATTTTATGAACCAAACAACTAATCGATTAACCATTTCAAAAATCAATAGATTAATTGACTCTCAGAATAACGGTTAGTTGCAGCCCTGATGAATTTTATAAAAGCTGCTGTTGGAATAAACTAACAGTACAGTGTCTTTGGGACACATAGAAACTGTGAAACCAATTCTGCATTTACTCTAAATGTTTCAGCCACTGCAATCAATGAGCTTTGGAGACAGATGCTCCTTTAACCACACTCACACACACACACACACACACTAAGACAGCTGTTGCAGTGTACATTAATAGCTGTAACGTGGTAACTCTCTCCGTGCTGTACACTGGTGAGTCATTAAAACTTAGAGATGGGCATTTAAATGCCATTTGAACATTCTCTACTATTTATCAGCCCGATGGGAGTTGGAGCAAACGTGTGTGTGTTGGTGTTTGTGGGCGTATGTGTCCGGATTTTCAGTCATTCCACGCATTATTTATCTGAGTAGTTAAATCTGTTTAATCAAGACTAATTGTTTTTTTTGTTGTTGTTTTTGTGTGTGTGTGTGTGTGTGTGTGTGTGTGTGTGTGTGTGTGTGTGTGTGTGTGTGTGTGTGTTGTGTTTTTGCACCGATAATTACATGTGTTTGGTGTGTGTCGGTATCCCAGTAAGTTACTGTTTAAGTGCGTCTGTGTCTGGAATGTGGTTTCCTGTATGTGTTCCTATCACTGCGTGTGCGTGTGTGTGTTGGAGGGGGGGTTAGGATAAGAGTTTCTAGGCGATGCTGTGACACCATCTGGGCAGAGGCACATAAAGCTGTCACCACCCACCATACACCAGATGTTTCTTCTGCACACACACACACGCACACAGGGTGTCATTCTATACTTCTCTTGGTAAAAGACCTGAACTAGATCACACACAGGTGCTGTAAATATATATTTATATATACAACAACTTAGATTTAAAATTTTCAGTTGTTTATCGGACACTTTATGTTTAAATCTCTGCTCACACTCACACATCTAGCGTTTCATTTACATGTGTGTGTGTGTGTGTTTGTTTTGCAGCTTCAGTTTTCACAGTAGTAAAGACAAGAGTCCCAGTCTGGTGGTTAAAACAGCTTCTCATTTACAGCAGCAGTCCCTCAGCCCTCCTAAAAACAATGCACACGTGTGTGTGAGTGTGTGTGAGTACATCTGTATGTATATATGCTCCTGTATGTTTGCTTCACCAGACGGGCTGTAACAACCTGTTTCCCAGAATGCCTCAGTCACCACCTGACATTTACAGCTCCGCACCAGTGATAGTGAATATATTAGTGAATATATTTGGTATATATTCATATTGGAAGAACAGCTCCCCGTGCTCACATCTCAGAGCCGGAACTATTGTTTCTGTAACGAGCTTTCCTGTGGATGGACACGGCTGCCATATGTTTCATCAAATATATGCTGTTAGTTTCACTAAAGGACACAATGCTCTAAAGATTTTAGTGCCTAAATCTATCAGAATTGTTTTTAATTTGTATCATTCATTATTAATTTTGTTAACCTATTAATAGCACCGTTCTAAATTTAGTAATGAATAAGATAATTCATTATTCTTCCTGTTATTATATCGCTGTTAATCGTACTGCTGAAAGATGTGACACAAAGTTGATTTGAAGTTGATTTTCGTCTATTTTCAGCAATGCACATCCTGAACATACAGTTTTTCTTTCATTTCCCTGGGCTTTTAAAATAAAAGAATTTTATTTTGCAACCAGAATAACATAGTTTGAAAGTATTTTCCAGACTAACACTATTTAGATTAAAATTGTTATGATTTGTATTTACTGTTTCTGTTAAGCATTTATAGTGTTCATTTCATTAAAATATTCAGATTTGTCATAAATAATTGAACATGTATTTTAAATTAAATAGGGTAGAGGTGAAAAACAAATTGAGCATTTAAACATTTACTTGAAAGTAGTAATAGTTTCTTAACTAAGTAACTAACTATATACATATATATGAGAAAAAGTTGTAAACATAGTCTCAGTACAGTTTCATGCTATGTAAGTCAAAGGGACTGGGTTGTATACATTAGGAATTTTTCATATTTGCATTTTCTTGCCATATGGCAACAAATCTGTTTTAGCATGTTAAAAAAAACATATAATATCAAAATTGAATTAAATGTGAAAATAAATAAATAGATAACGTTTACTTCACCGAGATAGTGAGTTAAATTTTTTGTTTGGTGAAAACCTTCCAAAATTCTGAACAAAAGACAACCTTATTGTGAGACAATGATGCTCAAATGTCAAATGTCCATGAGCAAAAGGGACTGGCAAATCCTGATCATGTGACCTCATAAATTGTATGTCCTTCAAAAATAAAAGCCCCTTTCCAGCTGTAAAAATATTTATTTTATATCACAGCTTTATAGAAAAATGATGATAAAATAATTGCCATATGGCAACACTATGCAATAGAGGGTTAATGACAAACTCCTACATTCATTTGTTGTCTCCTTCTCTACTAGACTCTGACCTACAGCCTTTCACCACCTACGAATACCGGGTGCGGGGCTGGAACAGCTATGGCCGCGGCTCCAGTGACGTCACCACGGTGACGACCAGTGAAGACAAACCCTGGGGTTTGGCTCCGCCCCGCTGGCGTCGACTCGGTGAACGAGATGACATCATCCAACTGCACTGGCAGGCACCTGCCAGGCCCAATGGTGCGTGTAGTTCCTAAATGGGTTTGTTGGATTTTGTTGCTTGTTCATGCTTATTCACAGTTTATTGCATTAATTTATTTTAGTTTTTGTTAGTTTTAGTTTAAATTGTTTTACCATTTTTTTTGGACTATAAGTCACTCCGGAGTACAAGTCGCATCAGCCATAAAATGCATAATAAAGAAGGAAAAAAGACATATAAGTCGCACTGGAGTATAAGTCCCATTTTTTGGGGAAATTTATTTGATAAAATCCAACACCAAGAACAGACATGTCATTTAAAATTTAAATGACAAACAATTTAAAATAAAAATAGAATAGAGGCAACAACAGGCTGAACGGTATGCTTACGTTACATGACACAACTGAAAACGTGTCTGGTATGTTAAGGTAACATATTAAGAGTTATTCCAGTAACTATAGCATCAATAACATGCTAAGAAGTTTATCAAAACCATCCGTGTCACTCTAAATATCCGGTAACTAAAATCCAATGAAATCTTCATCCTCGGTGTCACTTTTCATCAACTCCTCTAACTCCGGAGGTAGAAAATGCGGCGCTTCCTCTTCTACGTCACTGAAGTTAGACGTCATATTTTACTACTTGCAGCTACCTGCAGAATATGATTTTCTTTTCGGTGTCATTCTTGTTAAGCCTTTCTTGGTTGTTTTTAAAAGTTACCGCCAATATTGAAATTATCAACACAAGCCTAGAGCACCCTCTTGCGGTTTAGTGTGAAAATAACATGTGAAATGATATACCGGTAATAATGCGTTAATAATTTCACGCTTAAGTCGCTCCAGAGTATAAGTCGCACCCCCGGCCAAACTATGAAAAAAAACGTGACTTATAGTATATGGTAGTTTTACTTAATCATGACGACACAAACAAAAAAACACAACATACACCAGAAAAACGTGTACAGCACTGACATTTCACACAAAACCAATAATCGTGTTAAACAATGACTGAAAAGGCAGAAGCAAAATAGATTTACAAACCATTTTCTTTAAAACAAAAGAGAATGTCATGTTTTCAAATTTATCTTGGCGTCATACAGAATTTTACTGAAGTGGCTTTTGTAACTTTAGTTTAAAGGAGGCTTTTATAAGAAGCATCTTAATTGAGTCTATAAAAGACAAAATCTAAGAACATTTTCTATATGTAAATACACAATGTTGTTGGTCAGTTTTGTATTGTTTATTTCAGATAGATAAATTTTTTTTTCCAATTTTAGTTTTTGTTATTTAGATAGTTTCATTAACAAAATAATAACTGAACTACCTTTTCTATTTTATAGGGGAAATAACCCACTACGTTATACTGCGTGATGGACAAGAACGTTACCGTGGTGACGAGAACAGCTTCACAGATGTGGGCGGGATCTGGCCTTTTCAGGAATATAGGTATCAGCTGCAGGCCTGTAACCGGGCTGGATGCACAGGAAGTTCACAGGTGAGACTGAGTCACATTATTTTCACCTGTTACAGTTATCATTATTCAAACCAAACACACAACAGATAGACAGCCAGAGTCACAATTATTTTGTTGTTTTTTCATACAAATAGAAAGTAAAATACTATATAAAGACCTTTCTCTTTCTTACACACACACACAGGAAATTGCACTGAGTTGTAGCACCTCATTTCGTAAAGACATTATTCCCCTGTATGATTATCTAATGGCTTCTCGAAAGATGGCCTGAGCTTCAGTGATCTAAGCACCACTTTACTCTGGAGTTTAGTTCACTCCTTTAATTTAGCCTGAATACTTAAACAGGAACGCAGGTGTGTGTGTGTGTGTGTGTGTGTGTGTGTGTGTGGGGGGGGGGGGGGGGGGGGGGGATGATTAAATTGTTGTAGTTGTTTGGTTCATAAATTGGTGTAACATGTTGAATAGTTTTTCCCAAAGCTAAAGATTCGACCTACAATGTCTGTTTTTGTCCAGACCAACAGTCCACAACCCAAAGATCAGAGAAGAGAAAAATCAGAGAAGAGAAGCTGGAACCGGAGCATTTGGGCATTTTTTCTTAAAAATCATTGAAATCCATTAAGTGAAGTCAAAATAGTTGGTGATTAATTTCCGAGTTGCACCTAATCGATATATTGACTATTAATTGTTGCAGCTCTAGTCTGGCTAGTTTGGTTTTTCAATTTCTTCTAAACTAAATGTAGTCTTACCACATTACATCTGCTCAGATGCTGATTTTCAGGTTGTTCAGGATGTTTCAGACTTTAGTTGCTGTGAGTGAACCCTGCTCTGTCCCCATGTCAGAACAACTTGTTATTTAGCCTTGTTTCCGCTCCTGTTTGCGAGCTGTGGATTTGCTGAGCCTACCTGATGTTTGTGATAGCGTCTGTAATAGCTTCACATACCCCCCTCCACTGCTATCTCTGTGGCTGTAGCTGAGCTGATATCACCACAACAATTAATTTCCGGCTTAGAGATGATGATGAAAGCTCAGGTTGAAAACTCTCTCTCTCTCTCTCTCTCTCTCTCTCTCTCTCTCTCTCTCTCTTTTAAAACTAATTTAACATCTCATTATGTTGCACATTCTTACGTAAAGAGGAAGCTGTGGATGTGTCGCTGAGGGCTGGGGGGGGGGGGGGGGGGCAGTTAGTTGAACTTATTGTAGCTGTAGATAAATGGATGATGGATGAATTAATGTTTACAATAAATGAAAGCCAGGGAGAATGATGACATAGATGAAATAGAAATGAATGGATGTCGAGAAGAGATAAAGGAAGAATAGTACTTACTTATTTCTGCTGTTGGTTGGTCCTTATATAAACATCCATGAAGCTGCTCCTGGTTATTCTGCAAGATAGTTTCTGATGTTCACCTGGGTCCAGTGTCATAAAGAGCAGAGCCAGAAACTGCAAGGATCTGTCAGTCATGTACTTTTTTTCTTTTACTACATTAAAGGGATAGTTCAGTATCTATCATCTATTTTGAATGAATGAATGAAGTTTATTCATAACAACACAAAAACACAAAACAGCACAACTGTCAATGCACAGCATTGACATTTCACACAAAACCAATAATCATGTGTTGAACAATGACTAAAAAGGCAGAAGCAAACTGTTTATAAAAGCCGATACTATATTATCACCTTTTTTATAGTATCAACTTTTATGGCTACCAACCTCCAGAAAAGCAAAGGAACAATATAACCGTCACTGATCCTCCAGCTGCTCTTTTTAGCTGAAACTGAATAAACACTGGTATGAAGCTTGGTGTGTATTTGGGTTTATTTTATTTAATGCTGCATTTTGAGCCCTTTATATACATGCAGCATCATTGCCTGATAATTTTGGCTTCAACACCATTAGAAGAATTGACATAAAATAACGTTAAATGCAGATAACAGAATTTTAGCCCTAAAGTTTATCTGTAGTCTGACACTGAAACATATTGGGGGTTTTATCTCATATTTTTGTCTTTTATCTAATAATTTTCACTTGTGACTTATGTGAGTATCTTTGAATAATAACAATAATGAACAATAAAACAAGATTAAATTGACTAAGATAAAGAAATAAAACTTTAATTAAGCAAAACGATCTACCAATGGAAAGAGATTAATAAGATAATTCTACTCAATGCCGAATTAATTGTTTGATTAGATTAGATTTTATTGATCACACAATTGGGAAATTTTCATGTTAACGCAGCTCAATAACAGTGACAGAAATAAAAAAATAAATAAATACAGGATACACAGAGTAAAATTAATAACAAATGTTTCTGACAAATGATTCTGATGTAGTCACAAGTCAATTTTGGCAGAACTTGGTTCTGGTAATTGTTTAAGCTACAATACAGAATATCACACTTTTTGATATCAATATTATCATTGATTACGGGGAAATATCATATACATGCATATAAATGGAAAAATCAAAGACTTTCAATAACATGTTTTAAAACAAAATTAAAATATTTTATTCCTCTCTATTACTCTTAGCTGAAAAACATGGACCAATAGAAAAACTTTGTAAAAACTTGTCACAACATTTCATGTTAAACTGAATGAAAAATCAATGTCTGTGAAAGATGTAGTGAGAAAGATTGTCTCATTACAAAAGACTGTTATTATTTCATTAATTTAATGCAATTTAATTAATTAATTAATTTTTATTAATTTATTTTTTAATAATATATATATATATATATATATTAGGGGTGGCACGGTTCACAAAAATCATGATTCGGTTACGGATGAAGCCATGATGAGGTTAATTGGTGACTCTAAATGACCAGTGAGTGAGTGAGTGAATGGTGTGTGTGCCTGACCATAGACTGTACCTGTCTTTTTCCTGCAGTATGCAGGGTTTTATATATATATATATATATATATATATATATATATATATATATATACACACACACACACAACCATAGAGATTTTGGCTCTATCTTGGATTAGTTGGCTCTATGGGTGTGTGTGTGTACACTTTATAGATATATACACACCCATAGAGCCAACTCAATCTCTGCCCCCCTGTACTCACACGCACACAAACAGGTGCAAACACTCTCAGGCGGGCTGGACCAGGAGTGAGTTGGATTAGTTTGTACATCGGTGAAAATTGGCCAAACAGTCCCAATTATGGGATAACTTGTGCTAACCTAATACACCACTGCAATTACCTGGAATCAGGCCTCCTCCACACACACAGTCAGACACACACACACAAACACACCTGCTGTGACAACAGAAGGTGCTGATCTAATACGGTTGGTCACTTAGAGCGTGAGGAAGAGCGATTGGTCGTCCTTTGTCTCTGAATCCTTTTGTCCTGTTCTCGCTGCTATTTGTCTCCTGTCATTCCGCTGATCGGAACGCCGACTCTCCACTTCCTCCAGACTGTTGTCTCCTCTTCCCTTCTTCCATCTCACCTTCCTCTTCCTCTTCCTCATCCTAGCTGCTTCACACCATCCAAACACCAGTTTCTCAGTTTCTCTCTAACATGTCGCCTGGTGGCCAAAGTTCCTGCTTCTCTCTTCTACTCTCACAATTAGTGGACTAATCAGTGAACATTTATGACATTAATTTAATTATCTAAATGTATATCATCTGTTAAAGCTCCCTGATAAGTGGCTAACATAAGGCTAATGTTAGGCTATTGTGGGTTAACTTAACACCGGTCCTGCTTCTCTTTTGTTGTTAATTGCTTCTCCCAAACTAAAGACGTTCAGTCCAATAATAGTTCAATTAGTGGACAAATTGTTCCAATTTAATTTAACTATTTAAATATACAGCTAATGTTAAAGCTACACTAAGTGGCTAACATGCAACTAATTTTATTTAACTTTACATGTATGGAGGCTGATATTGATATTTAAAATAAAAATTTTGCCAAAACCGATATATTTTTTTTTGTTTTGTTTTTGTTGTTTCTTCCTTTTTGTGCAGGAAAACCAAGAAAAAGAAAAACTGTTTTAAAGTCTTTCAGCGCATTGTGATTCTGTCTCTGAACGAGCACAATTCAATCACGGAAATTTATGACACAATCTTTATTAAAACCTTCACATGACAGAGATTCATTTCTTTTGGTGAATAATTAAAAAGCGTTTTAACTACCTGCTCAATGAGAGGATTTTTATAGAACTTTTATAGCCCAACACAAATTCTTTTTGTGAAGCATGAATTAAATCTAATTAAATGAAGCTCAGAGTCAGAAAGTGATTTTTTTTTCTGCAGCAGAGTAGAAGGAAACCACAAAATTCTAAATATATATTATATTATATTATAATATATAACATAACTCAGCTGATAAATCACCCACTGATATCAGTCAGACTTCCATTTACAGAGAGACTGAGAACAATCAATAAGACTGACAACAGACAAGACCAGTAACAGTCAACAAGACCAACAACAGTCAACAAGACTGACAACAGTAAACAAGACTGAGAACGGACAACAAGACTGTTAAAAAAACAAGGTCGATAACAGTCAACAAGACCGATAACAGCCAACAAGACCAACAACAGTCACCAAGACCAGTAACAGTCAACAAGACCGACAATAGTCAACAAGACCGATAACAGCCAACAAGACCGGTAACAGTCAACATGACCAACAAAAGTCAACAAGACTGGTAACAGTTAACAAGACCAACAACAGTCAACAAGACCGATAACAGCCAACAAGACCAACAACAGTCAACAAGACTGGTGACAGTCAACAAGAGCGACAACAGTCAACAAGACCAGTAACGGTTAACAAGACCAACAACAGCCAACAAGACCAACAACAGTCAACAAGACCAACAACAGTCAACAAGACCGGTAACAGTCAACAAGACCAACAATAGTCAACAAGACCGGTAACAGTCAATGAGACCAACAACAATCAACAAGACCGACAACAGCCAACAAGACCAACAAGAGTCAACAAGACTGGTAACAGTCAACAAGACCGACAACAGCCAACAAGACCTACAAGAGTCAACAAGACTGGTAACAGTCAACAAGACCAGCAACAGTCAACAAGACCGATAACAACCAACAAGACCAACAACAGTCACCAAGACTGGTAACAGTCAGCAAGACCGATAACAGCCAACAAGACAGACAACAGCCAACAAGACCGACAACAGTTAACAAGACTGATAACAGCCAACAAGACCAACAACAGTCACCAAGACTGGTAACAGTCAACAAGACTGATAACAGCCAACAAGACAGACAACAGCCAACAAGACCGGTACAGTCAACAAGACTGAGAACAGACAACAAGACTGTTAAAAAAACAAGTCCGATAACGGTCAACAAGACCGATAACAGCCAACAAGACTGATAACAACCAACAAAACTGGTAACAGTCAACAAGACAGACAACAGTCAACAAGACCAGTATCAGTCAACAAGACCGACAACAGTTAACAAGACCGATAACAGCCAACAAGACAGACAACAGCCAACAAGACTGAGAACAGACAAGACTGTTAAAAAAACAAGGCCGATAACAGTCAACAAGACCAACAGTCAAAAGGTCAAGAAGACTGAAAACGGACAACAAGACCAACAATTAACAAGGCTGAACAGAACAAGGCTGATAACAAGACTGGTAAGAGTCAACTACAGTCTGCTGCAGGAGACCTGTCTCTGTCCCCTGGAGGGACCTGAGACATCCTGTCTCAGTCTGCAGCAGTCAGCATCTGTGACGAATACACACAAGCCAGACTTTGAAATGTTCATGAGTAATGTTTGAGTTTATAGATTTATATATTATAACAGGTGAATGTTTACATGACGTTTCCTTAACCTTCAAATGATTTCACACTTATAGTAACAGCTATAACTTTCTAATAACTGTATGAATGTAAACAGTTCTTGAGTCAGCTGAGCGTCAACACTTCCTGTTTTCATCCTTTCCAATGAACACTCTGCAGCATTTCATCCACATCCAGTCATATATGTATTTAGGTTGTGTTTTTTTTGGCTTTCATGCCTTTATTGATAATAGTGGAGATGGACAGGAAAGGGGGAGGAGAGAGGGCGGATAATGTGCAGGACAGGGCCGTCCGATGTGAGATTCAAAGCGGAGCCCCCTGTGGTGGAACTGTAGACTGTACCTGGGCGGCTGCTCTACCCACAACACTACTTCCTACCCCATATGACTGCAGGTTTCATCTGTACTTGCCAAGGCACAGCTTCTGAAAGGAGTTTTAGTTCCTGTATTTTCCCCAAGTTTGCATTTCTTTTTGTAGAAGAAGAACAATGGTGTTAGGCTGAATGATTGTTGTTTACTGTATATTCAGTATATTCTCTCAAGCTATAAGTTTGATCTTATTTTTGTATTGTGATTACAGGTCAACTCTGGATACTAAAGTGTGTGAGATTGATTTCAATATATATATTAGATAGTTTAATGCCTTTCATTTTCTTAAAGTGTTCTTAACATTCCTGAATTGATGGCAGACTTCTCCCTCTTGTTTGTGATTGTGTGTTTGTATGCATGTGTGTGCGAGTGTGTCTTTTTAGTTGTAGTAGCATTGTTCTAATTGCATAGCACTGTGTGGGACAGGTGGGGGAAGGGCTAGTGACAGTCTATTAAGGCAGGATATCCCCGTTGCCATTAGCAGCAGATTGCCCAGTGATTCTGCAGCCTCACATTCAGTCAGCGTTCACAGGCGCTGCAGTCTCCGCTGAGAATGAACATGTCCCTCACTGAGCCGAGGAACCGCTGCTGCTTCAGCTGTGCTGAGCCTGTTGAGGAGTTTCTTTGTCTGCTTTGTTTTGTTTTTCTGTTTGTAGCTGCAGTGGTTGGGAAATCTCTCAGAACTAGAAGCTCTGCATATAGAAAATGTGATAATTAAGTTGTCTTTGTCTTGCCAAAGTGTTCAATATAATAGCAGTGTGTTTAAAAATGTGAGCAAAGCCAAAGTTTATATCCTAAATCAAAATGTAAAGAAAACTATGTCAAATTTTAATTAATTTACAGAAAATGAAAAAAAATGAATATTGAGCTATTCAAAGAAATAGCAGTGTCTGCATTTCAGCATCAGGCAACATTACCTTTTCAAGTATTCTGATATAGACAAACTGTTCCATGATCCCTTGTATGCTATAAAAAGGCCTGACACTATAGTAAGAGAAACATCTCCATATCATGATGCTTCACTGTCTTCAGAGTGAACTGTGGCTTAAATTCGTTGTTTGGTGGTTGTTGATAAACTCTCTGCAGCCCTTGGATCCAAAAAGTTTCTCTATTTCTCTTTAGGCCAATTGGATGTGTTCTTTGGCAAATTGTTTCCTCTTTAGCACAAAGACAAGGGATCATGGATCAGTTTGTCTATATCAGAATATTTGTAGAGGTCACATTGCCTTATGCTGAAGAGGAAATACACATGGAATGTGAGTTTCAACAGGACAAAAAAAACCAAACACACCAGTAAACCAACAGCACTTGGTTCCAGACCAACAAATTATAGTTCTCTAGTGGCCAACCCAATCCCTAAACCTTAATCCTATAGACAACTTGTTAGCTGACATAAAAAAATGCTGTTTCTGAGACAAAACCAAGAAATTGAGATGAATTCTGAGGCTGAAACACCTGTTCATAGGAGCCAGAAGTTGGTTGACTCCATGCAACACAGATGTGAAGCAGGTCTCGGAAACCATGGTCATAACAACTAAATATTACTTTAGTGATATACAGAAATGATAAATCCTGAAGATTTTTTCAGTTTATACAGTAAATATTTGAGTTTGTAAAGAAAAATGCAGACACTGCTATTAACAGCCTAATATTCATTATTAGGCTATTTATTTATATTTTACTTGTTTATTTGACAGGAACTAATCTACGTATGTAAGTGTGTGCATTTCTATATGCATGCCTGCGTGTGTGTGTCTGTGTGTGTGTGCGTGTGTGTGTGTATGGTGCAAAATTTTGAGATATATTTACATCTTTTTTGTAAATGTTAAAGGCCCCTGCCTTAAAGAGGCCTTATTTATTTGTGACATCACATCAGGAGCCATTACTAAACATCCTGCATTCAGCCAGGTTTCAGTGACACAACGGATGAGGTGTGTGATCTTATTCCACAGCTAGAGAATAAATATTTACACACAAGCTCTGAACATATATTATAGAACATATATTTTTCATATTAGGTTCCTTTAAATCAATCTGGATTCAACTGGTATCACAACTCGGTTCTTTCCAGTAGATCATACAACAGATCATTGTGGGTTTTTTAAGGATGAATTTTACAGTTATGCTGGTTGTGGACATTTTGTCTTGGTTCCAGTTTTGATCCCATTTACCATAAAAAGGTCCATAGTAAACATGTTTCTCTGTTGTCAACAAGGTGTTTACAGCCTCAGACTGTCAGCTCCTGAATTTAAATGCAGCTTTTATCATTTTAATTAGTTTCATAAATGATCATTGCAGGAATCCATCTGTTGTCTGCAACTTTTACATTCTGTAAAATATCAGAGTTTTTATGTTGTGTGTGTGTGTGTGTGTGTGTGTGTGTGTGTGTGTGTGTGTGTGTGTGTGTGTGTGTGTGTGTGTGTGTGTGTGTGTGTGTGTGTGTGTGTGTAGGTGATAGTTTTGATGGTGCAGGGGGTCCCTGGGGGGGTCCAGCCTCCTGTGGTAACAGCTTTAAGCTCTGATTCTCTTCATGTGAGCTGGTCTGAACCTTCTCGTCCCAACGGATCTGTGCAGCGTTTCCTCCTGAATCGGACGGGAGTTGGAACCGTTTTCATACACAATGAGGGGCCCTCCAACTACACTGAGACGGGTGAGATGCTATATGATGTCTTTTTATACTTTATGTACTTCATCCCTGTTTCCTCCTGATGTCCTGAGTCACACAGTTTCCTAGTTTTCCTCTTCTTTAATCTTTCTTCCTGTTTCTGTAACATTCAACTGTCTCCTCCCTCGACACGTCCTTATCTCACATTCAGATGTTCTCACCTCCTTCTTTCCTTTGTCATTTATCTCTTCTTTACCTTTGCTCTGCTGTCCAGTCATCTTCCCTCCTCCTCTTCTCTTCTCTCCTCTTTACCTCTGTCATATATTTATTTATATTTGCTGGTTTCTGGAAGCTATCTACTGACTGAATTTACATCTGGTTCCTGTTCTGCTCTCTTTGGCAGACACACACACACACACAGACACACACACACTCAGATGAAATAAGTTTGACAAACACATTACAGAGGTGTAAATAAGATTAAGAAACAGAAAAACAAACACACAAACCACACAACAGAAGCAGCGTGATATTTGTTATTTGTTTGTTTGTTTGTTTCTGTGTTGTGGACACACACACATGCCCAAAACAACAAACCATAGTAATGTTAAATAGTTGACATAATACTTCTACTCTTTATAATTAGGGTGATTTTGCATTATTAGAAGATTACTTTATGTGAGTTTGTTTGTTTGCTTTTAATTTTGAGATTAGTTGAGTTTTGACAAGTTCTTGTCACATTTTCTCACTTTTAAGTCTGTCTGTCTCCATTTACACAGATAAAAAGCAAAAAAGCAGCAGTGAGAGGCTCAGTTCTCTTTAAACAATTCAAAGTAAAGCAGGAACAAACCAGGCAAACAGAAGCGTCTTCATACACAAACCGCTGGTGTCAGGACGGTGATTTGTAGGCCTTGTTTTATCTACCCTGAGGAGGAGCAGTGTTACTGGCCCTGTGCCATCAGTCACACACACACACACACACACACTCCGACATTCAGACACAAACAGCTGCATGAAGCTTTGTAAAACAAGCGGATAAAACGGATCATATTAGAGACGCAGCGGAGAAACAGCAACATCCTGTTATCACTCACTATAACATTTATCTACTTTTCTGCCAATAGGAGACAAAGCTCAATCCAAACAACAACAAGAGATGGAGTCAGTGACAATACAGAGTCGCGTGGGTTCATCAGAGATGCTTCTCTAATAGTTTAAGATCCAGATGTTCAGGAGAAGGATATTTATATTAGTTGTTTGTAGTTCGTACTTTATTCAGTCATTAAACGACAGTTTGAACACTTCTATTAACATAAACAAAAAGTGAGTGAAAAGGTAGAAGCAGAATACTTTTATCTGTCTATGCTACATACCATATTTCCCAAATAAATAACAAAAGAAAAGCTTTTATGTCAATACTCAATACAATATGTACAATTTTTGCAAATCTTTGAAAAATCAAAAACCATTTGCACAGAGATTTATATTAGATCAGATTAAAAATGGGTCCATCTCTAGGAGTCCCCTGATTAGATTACGTTAATTATTATTATTTTTTTCATTTAAATTTAAATTCATAAATATTTGGGATAGTGAAAGTACAATACACATCCAAATAAATTCAGCTGTTTTTAGACATTTCAATCCAGAACAATCAGATGTTTGTGTTCCATAGCCTGAATTGCCCCTGTGAATGTGTGTGAATACATGAAAATACACACTCATCCCTCTTTAGGCATATAAACACACACACACACATACACACACACACACACACACACTATTGTTCCTCTTCATATCAATGTTATTGTAATTATGATGTGTCATGAAACAATTTTGTCGGTCTGCACTCACCTGGAGGAATTCTGAGTTGTCTATTCATCATTCAACTACTTTTTGACTAATCAGTATAAAATTTTACATCTAGAACTCACAGAGATGTGCTCATTGTTTTTCAGGAAGAATCTAATTCAGCAGGAAAAATACATAAAAATCTTTCCTCTATAACTGAAAGAAGCAGAGAACGACAAAATGAGTGAATGAGAAACGAAGGCAGCAGAGAAACAGATGAAAAGATGGATGATGTATCTAAGCTTTTTCAGTAAAATATGAACAGAAATAATTGCTGTGGTACTCCCTCATCCTTAATGTTTAATACACCATTATTCATCTGCTCTGTGTCTGTGTGGCTGTTCTAAGTCAAACCACAGAAACCGGACAAATGTGCTTTTTTTAGCTGCAAAAATGTCGATTTTAGATTGAATCACTCTTGTAACCTATTTGATGCGTGAAATATCTTGTGCCAAAGATTTACTGAGTGTGTCTACTATCAAAACCACTTTAGTCTGTGAGCAGAAGAGTTATCAAAGGCTGCAGTAATTTCACTCACTCTGATTTATTTTAAATTATAAAACAGTAATAGCACATTTCAATTACTACTTGTTGCTCTGCAATAAAGTTGTAAAATACAGGCTTCTATACATTGTTTTCACACTCTGTAAATTTCAGATTTCAGAAAAGAAGCTGCAATAAACATTTTTTTGCTTCTGTGCTATATCATTTCTTCAAAATTTATGATCATTTCTATGAAAGCATAATCTGCCTTTTACTGTTTACAGTTTACCAATGATTTGCTTTGGAAAACCAACAAATAGCCACGTAAAAATAGTATTTTTTACCACTTTAGGAGAAGTGACACTTCCTATAAAGAATTAAGCACTAACTGTACAAAGACACCCCATGTGAATCGATATTAAGTATTGCTATCATTAGCTCACAATGAATTATTGCCTGCAATTATATAGATTATGGCATTAATCATGTGTTTAATTGGTCTTTTGCAGGCTCATTATTAATTCAGAACAGCAGGGAATAGAGTATGTTATTTTATTTATTAATGCTTCCCCCTGCACCGTCCGTGCTCTGATTGGTCCGAGTTGTAGTGTAGGTGTGAAGTATGTAGACATGGGAAAAGGAAGACATGAATTTTTACTTTTCACATATGAATCTTGGTTCTGTCTCACTCAGAAGTGTCACTTTTATGCAGAAGAAGAGGAAGAAGAATCTTTCATCCTTCTGTTTAACAACTGCACGACTTCTAAAATTCTACTGGAGGCGTTGAGCAGGTTTGCAGTGAAAAGGGGAAACTCTGCCCAGTTATTAAATAATAAAAGAAAATGGACAGTGGGAGAAGTGAAGAAAACTACAAAGATGAGATTAGTCAACAGACACAAATTGCAGGTTAAAAACAGAAAAAAACTGTTTTTTCAGGTCCCAACAAAAATTAAACAATTTCATGCATTTTACATGCATGGCTCAATTTGCTTGCTGTGTGTGTGCGTGTGTGTGTGTGTGTGTGTGTGTGTGTGTGCGTCTGTGTGTGTGCGTCTGTGTGTGTGCGTCTGTGTGTGTGCGTGTGTGTGTGAACCTGATCTCACTGTTCTATCCCAGACGGTCTCTACATTAGTGAGCCACAGACAGGAAGTCAAACTCTTAATTATTTAGGAGAGGTGTTATCAAAGCTCTCTCTCTCTCTCTCTCTCTCTCTCTCTCTCTCTCTCTCTCTCTCTCTCTCTCTCTCACTCTGTCTTTCTCCTCTGCCCTTTTCTTTCATTTTCTCACTAATTCTTAATGTGACATACTTTATTCTATTTCTTGTGCCATTAAAGAAAATGATTTTGTTTATTTTATTTCATTAAGCTGGTTCTTATGTTTGACTTTATACGTGTATGTAAGCTCCAACTCTTTACTGTGTCTTACTGACAAAGTTTATGTCTCTCTTTCTTTCTGTCTCACACACGTACACACACGCACACTCCCCTCTGCATCCAGCTCTTGCAGTGTGAGTTTCCGCCTTCTCTCAGTCTGTCAGTGAGATGCCCTCCACAGCACTGTTAAGATGATTGAAGCTTCCTCTGTCTTTCCATAATCAAGCACATAAGCACGCATGTATGCATGCACATGTATGTACACACTTTGTCTCTTTCTGTATTACACACACATACACAATCACATCGTGGTAGACAATGTGTGATTTCTCCAGCAGACCAACACTGCCCTCTTTAGGACAAATCATAAAGATAATTTCAAACACATCAAGAAACATCACAGGTGACTGTGGGTGTGTGTGTATGTGTGTGTGTGTGTGTGTGTGTGTGTGTGTGTGTGTGTGCGTGCGTGCGCATCTATACATGCATGTGTTGATTGAAAAGTATAATTGTACATCTTTATATTATAGTAGCATATTGGAAGAGATAATGGTAGAATCTGGTGCTTCCTAGAACTTGATGACTGCTGTTTCAATGCTTTTTTGTGATAATTCAACTTTACAAACCTGTTCTATTCACAGTCGGCTGTTTTAGGCTGTGATTAAAGACACAGGCAACAGTTTGAAGCATTTTGATTATTATTTTAAAATATTTTCACTATCTCTGAAGTCGTTACCACACGTCTCCATTGTCTCATAACGTTGACTCTATGTTAGAAATAATAAAATCCTGACTTCAGTCCAGTTTTCTGCTTCCTGCAGCAACAGTCTCTGTCTCCGTATAAATACGCAGTGAGGGACTTGCTGTTTTATTCACCATTTGAAACAAATGACATCACTTGCAGTGCAGACATTTACTATGCTAGAGTGCACACACGCATACACACGCTTAGTTGCACAGTTAAATAGTGTAACAGAGCCTTACACTTCAACCCTGGTACTTTCGTATGGCTGGTAGATTTTCTTTATTTAACCCAAACACGGGGCAACATTGTGAGAACATTTGCACACACGCAAACACACACACACACATTGATCAGAGGTTGGGTTAAGTGTGGCAGGCTGCGAGGCATGTTAAGCAGGCGAAGCAGCAGAAAGAGACGTGAGGAAACCATTGTGAAGCACTCCACCGTAACTGTGTGTGTGTGTGTGTGTGTGTGTGTGTGTGTGTGTGTGTGTGTGTGTGTGTGTGTGTGTGTGTGTGTGTGTGTGTGTGTGTGTGTGTGTGTGTGTGCGCGCGCACGCTCACTCCCATATGTAGTGAATGCAGGCTGGATACCGACATGCATATACTGTAGCAGCTGAGACTCAGCAGGACGTCTGTCTCTGTCTCTCAGCTCAAACACACACAGTGGGACACAACAATATATTATTTACATTACTAGCTAAATTATATCATAAAGATGTTTTCGTTGTATATAATATTTTTTTGTCTTTTCACTTCATTAGTATATTTTTATTCCCCCACTTTCTGTTTGCACTTAATGAACAAAAATGTGCTTCTAATAATGTACAAACAAATAAATAAAATGCATTTTGGTTTTACTGTGAGTCATTTAATTTTCTAGTTTCTTAATATTAAATCATGTTTATCTCATCTAATCAGACGTATTTAATAGTGTTAAATATGTATTGCTTCATCTAAAATAGTGCCGATAAATAATTCAAAGCACTGTATCACGCAGTTGCCAAAGCTGATTGTAGGAGTCGTCCCTTTGAAGTAAAGTTGTTTTAGTTCTTTCATTTTCCCATGAATTTGATTTGTAAGCTGTTGTATGCAGTCGGCTAAGTGAATGACCATAAAACATCCAGTCAACTCCCATGACAGCATTAAGGATTTGCATCCAGCCATTTATCCTGATCATCCAGCTCACATCAAGAAGGAGGTAGTAAATATCCCCAAAGGATAAAAGGTTTTAAATGACTAGAAAGTGGCTTTAACTTGACTTTGTTCAGGTAAACAGAAGCATTTTTAAGATCCAGCCACTAAAGGCTCGGTGTAGCACTAAAAAGATTTCCTGTGGCTGCAGTTAAAGAACCACTCAGTTGTGTGTGATTTCTTTTAGACTGCATAGCGGGAGCCTATAAATAAATCATGGCTCGACGCTGTAGCCTAAACGCATACCGAGGTATCATAATTATCATAGATCAAAAGCTGATGACATTACAGCGTTGGACCGGTCCTATCCCATGTCAGTTCAGCGGCTGCCCATCTTTACGTTGTTTCATTATTGAGTTATGGCATGCATAATTTAACAGCGACAGATATGGATCCATCCGTTGAGAGAGTGTGGAAAGAACAAATGGAGGGAGAATGAAACGGAGCAAGAAAGAGAGAGTTACTGATACAGGTTCAGCACCTCTTCCTGTCTGATTCTTTACCTTCTGTTTGTTTCCACGTTATCAGCTAGACTGAAGTCTTCTGTTCATCCATTTAAAAATATAGAGTTTATTGTGATGAGAATAAAAAGAATATGGTTGGAATATTTTTTGTTTCATTTTTTATTAAGTCACGAACAAGCATGAACATGGATGACAAAATAGACAACAATAGGGTAATATATATATATATATGTGTGTGTGTGTGTGTGTGTGTGTGTGTGTGTGTGTGTGTGTGTGTGTGTGTGTGTGTGTGTGTGTGTGTGTGTGTGTGTGTGTGTGTGTGTGTGTGTGTGTGTTACAGGTTTGCAGCCATACACAGAATACAGTTTCGTGCTGGTGGCCTGTACAACTGTCGGATGTGGGACCAGTTTACCATCCACAGGACGCACACTGCAAGCTGCCCCTGCTGGTACACATACGTACACACACATACATACATTGAGCCCCAGAGATCCTGCAGCGTCCTTGTGCCTTATTTTTTAATTTTTTCTGAAGTTTTTTTAATATAATGTGATCAAACTGTATCCTTAAGTCTTAAACATTTTTTTGACAGTCTATTTTATTTATACAGTATATTTATACATTTATGTGTGAGTGTATGTGAAATTACACATACAGATAATTAACAAAGGATCCCTGAAATCATTACTGATAGAAATCATGTTTATGTTCTAAATATACAATTTATTATATTGTTTTATTTAGAATAGCAGGTTATTTTAATGTTTTCTGATTTTAATTAATTCATTATTTTGTTTTATTAATATACTGTATTTTGTGGTTTTAGCTTTGACCTTTACCTCTGTCTGTCATCTTTTTTCTCCTTTTCTCTCCTCCCTCTGCTCCCTTTTCATGAATCCTCCCCCTCTCTTGTCCTGCTTTGGTCTCACTGTTCAACATCTCGTTCACCTTCATCTTCCTCACTGTTCCTGCATTGGAACAAAGACTTTTTTGTCTCAATTAGCTTCTCGGATTGTTATTTGTCAAAGAATTGAAATAAGGATAATTTCTCCTGATTTCTGTTTGTTGTCTAGTCTCCTGTGTTCTTCCTGTGTGCTTTTCCTCCTTCTCCTTCAAGCTATTTCACACATATATCCTGTTGTATTCAAATATTTATTTTCCATTTCAACATCTCATACTTGCCCTCGTTTTGAATCTTTACTTGCTTGACTGATTAACCGCTTGTCTATCACATCTTTTCTTTCTTTATATGTACGTCATCTCTTTATTTCTTTATTTTATATATGTGCCTCACATTTCTTTTTAACCTCCCCCTCTCGGTTCCTCCCACCTTTTTACTCTACTGTGGCTTAATGTCAACCACATCATTTAATAACATCTTAAATACAGTTAATTGTGTAATTTGCATTGAAATCAAATTAAATGTATTTAAACTCTCATCCTGTTTTGTTTTTAATTCTATATCATTTTGTTGTTTGAAATGAAAAAAATGAGTCAGAATCAACTGTCTAAAAAAAAAACACCAATCATGCTGTTGATTTATATATTAATGATATACAATCGGTGCCAGTGAATAAAGGTGTGAACTCACTTCCTCCTGTTTCCAGGTGTTTGGTCGAGGCCAAGACACCTGATAATAAACTCGTCTGCGGTGCAGCTGTACTGGGATCAGCCGTCCCAGCCCAACGGACTGGTCTCCCAGTTCAGACTGAAGAGAGATGGTCACACTGTTTTTACCGGAGACCACCGTGACCAGAATTATACCGACACTGGACTCCTGCCAAACCACAGGTGGACACACACACACCCACACACGAATACAAGCATGTGTAGATTTGTAGAAGTCACACATGCACAAACACACACTGCACTTGCAGCTTCATAATTAATCATCCTGTTAATTCCGCATTTTTCATGTGTGTGTTTGCGCGATCTGTGTGTGTGTATGTGTGTGTGTATCAGGGTCACCCTGTTTTAAAAGCTCCACTATCGTCCCATCCATGTCTCTCTCAGGACTCCTGCTGTATATGTCTGTTTGTGCCATTTAATGAGCAAATATTTGACATTCCAATGACACACACATGCACACACATTAAAATCACAAATCAGATCTGCCTTTTGCTTACAGACAGCAGTGGAGCGTAGATTTTATTTATCTGTTTATTTTCATTTAACCTTTATTACTCTGTGTCTTTTTTTCCTAGATGGATTTTCTCTTTTAATTATAGGGTGTAAAATGATCCCTCTCTCTCTCTGCCGTCTCCTTCCCTCTGTCCTCGGCCTTCTCTCTCTCTCCTGGGACGATTTCTCTTTACCCCAAATAGAATTGTTAGGATAACCACCTGCAGTGCTGCCGTCTCCTCTCTGTGTGTGTGAAAGGAAAAGAGAAAGGAAGATAGGGCAGCCTGTATGTGTGTGTGTGTATGTGTGTGTGTGTGACGTTTAATTTTCCCTAATTCCACGTAGTCTGCCAGGAGGCATTCCCGTCCGACCCTTCACTTCTCATCACTCGTCCCGCTTCCTGTTCGCTTCTTCCCACTTGTCCCCTCACGTCCTTTCCCTCTTACCTCATTCCCTTCCTCCTTCTTTTCCCAATTTAGCCCCGCGCCAAGAATTACACAGGGAGCACCAGCCCCATTATCTAAGCAGACCCCCGTGTGTGTGAGTGTGTGTGTGTATGTGCATGGGACCGCTCAAAGTGGCCATTGATTATTTATGACAATGTTGATTAGCTGTCACTTTGCTTCGGCAGCCCAGGAAGTGTCTAAGATGACAAGAGAATTAACCTATTCCCTCTGGCTGCCCCCGCAGGACACACATACACACACACACACACACACACACACACACACACACACACACACACACACGTAACCACGGACAAATAGATGCAAATGCCCCACTCACCAATTACCAACACACACACACACCATTTCACTTTTCATATCCCAAGGCGCTGTTTACATTTAAGTAAATATCTTTCAGTGCTGAAGCGTTTAAATTCATTCTCCCACTGAAACCTTATGTCATGATACACTCTCTCTCTCTCTCTCTCTCTCTCTCTCTCTCTCTCTCTCTCTCTCTCTCTCTCTCTCTCTTTCTCTCTCTCTCTCTCTCCTTGACAAAGTTGGTCTGTCAGAAATGTGTGTTTATTCATGTTTTTATCTGTGTGTTTGTGAGTCTTATATTGCAACATGTGAGTGGTTTTAATGCAGTTTTCCAGCAGCACGTGTGCATGACTTTATTGCAAATTAAAGGCTTTTAATGTTAAACGGTGGCCCACTTACACAGCTAATGCAGCTTTAGCACCAGCCGGTCGCTTTTAACAGGGAGGGAATCTGTCTTATGATGTCATGGGCAAGAGAAAGACAGAGAGAGAGAGAGAGAGAGAGAGACATGTCACTGCATAAATCTACATACAAACATGCACACTGTTATAACTGTGTGGTTGAAAGGTTTTATAGGTTCACTTTGAATTTTAAAGACCTGATATGTAATTTTTCTGTATTATAATGTATACAAATTACTATGTTTTTGTGTTGCATACCTATCCTTTATTATTCAAAGTGTTTCCAATAATTTAGTAATTATTATAAGTTTATACTTTAATATTTAATTGAATCTAATCACAGGATGGATCATTATATTCTGTACACAATGTTTTTTTCAGTCTTTTTCCAGTCTTAAGCCACATTTTTAACAATAAACTTTTTACATCATGGCTTTCTTTTTCTTTTACTATTTTTAACTTGATGATGGTGATATCATCAACAATTTGGATCAAATCAAAAAACCTGAAACTGCTTCATTCAGTCATTGTATTGGTTTTAATCAGTAGCTGTGTTTGTTTGTTTTTGGAGACAGACACTGAGGTAAAAACCTGGCCTATGAACACGGTAGTAATCCTACAGACCAGCTGACTGCAGACGTTACTTTATGACATCATTGATTCCATTTTTGGTGTTGTTTTGGTTGGGGTCCCTAGTGGCGGAGAATTATATATTATTACATTTAAAGAAAATGCAAAGAAAGTTTAGATATATGTGTGATATACAGTGATTCCCTCCCATCATTCTCCTTCTACCTCTTTTTCTGTTGTCTCTTTTTTTCTGCTTTCACTCCACCTCTGCAGGTATGTGTACGAGCTGGAGGCCATTACAGGAGGCGGAACCGGTGTGAGTGACAGATACGTTATAAAAACACCAGGTTCCTGCCCAACTGGGATCAAACCTCCTCACAATGTGACGGTTTCAGGCCCCAAATCCATCAGGGTGGACTGGACACAACCTGGTGAGAAACTGAATGGAGGGATGATTTACTGTGAACTTTAATAAACATTAAATTAACTTTATTCAACAGAGCATATTCATCAACCGTTGTATAAATACAACGGTTGCTTCTTTCTTTCTGTTGGGGAACATTGAGAATATTATTAAAATAAAACAGTGTAGGGAAACATTTCCAGAAACTATCATTCCTCCCACTGCACTTTATCTCTGTTGGTGTTTGAATGATCTGTCATTAACCAATCAGATCTCAGATCTGTTCCGTGAACAAATTTCTACTGAGACGTTAGCTGCAGTCACAGTGTTTTCAATTTAGTTCAATTCAGTGTTTAATAAGGAATTCAAATCCATTTTCAGAAGAGAAAAACTGCACTTTACCCTCTAACAAGCATCCATGTGTCACTCCGCAGCAGCAGCTATTGAAATATAAATCACAGAAAGAAAAATTATATTTTTACTATGATTTCATTAGAAAATTACAACATTAATCTGATAGAGATATGTTTGCTCTCAGGGTCGAACTGAAACAAAAACCCCAAGTAGTTTTCCATTCACCTTCTGGCCTCTCAGAACCTGGATGGACACACACACACAGACACACACACACACACACAGTATACACTGGGGCTGAGTCTCTTGCTTATGGGCAGTGATTGTCTGCCCCAACCCATCTATCATCGACTATTACTCTCTCATTAGGCTCATTTCCTCTCTCAGAAACCTCTTATAGAGCCAACGAGCAAAGATGCTTCTGTGGGTCTGTGTGTGTTTCTGCTTCTGTATGTTGGTGTCTTTGTTTATGTATGCATTTTTATATGTGTGTGTGTGTGTGTGTGTGTGTGTGTGTGTGTGTGTGTGTATGTGTGTGTGTGTGTGTGTGTGCATATTATTGTGGAGATAATTCCATAGGCAGGTCTATTCTATCGTCATTACAGGCTGATTTTAAAGGTGAGGAAATATCGTCTGGGTTCTCACGCTTGGTTACCTCCCTGAGCTCAGAGTCTGGAGTGTTTTAGACTGGTGTGTGTATGTGTGTGTGAGAGAGAGAGAGAGAGAGAGAGACAAAGGTGTGTGTGTGTGCATGATTGTGTGTGTACATATGCACACATGTATTTGTGTCTTTATATGCATACATTGACTGCCAAAGCACTGACGTATGGCTATTAAAAAGACATTTACTCTCGGATCAATTCCTCCATTATGAAGTGTGCGTGGTGTGTGTGTGTGTGTGTGTGTGTGTGTGTGTGTGTGTGTGTGTGTGTGTGTGTGTGTGTGTGTGTGTGTGTGCTTGTGTGCGCATACAGATTAAATGTATGTGTATATGTGTGCATTTAATGATTGTGTATGCCTGTGTAAAATTGAAGATGGAGAAGAAGCTGATTGGTTGTAAATAATACAACTTAAATATCACAGTGGCAATTAAACCTCTATGACTGAGCAACATAGTGATCAAAGAGAGATTATGACCCCTGTGTGTGCTCACATATCAATATCACTGTATATGTGTGTGTCTGTGTGTGTGTAAGTGTGTGAGTAGACATGTGAGTGTGTGTTAATGCAGCTCATATTAAAAGCTCAAGAAGTCAGAAGTGTGTGTGTGTGTAGGTGTAGGTGCGCATATGTGAATTGGAGGGTGAATAATTGAAGTCTTTCATTTGTCTGGTAATCAGTTCGTTCTCGAGATATCCAGAGTTCATGAATGTTGAATAACCCATCACAATACAGTTGGCCTGAATTATGGAAAAACCTCTGAGAGAATATTAACAAAGTGGAGGTGTGTGTGTGTTTCTGTATACATTTGTGTGTTTTCTTCTGGTTGTGAGACCCCAGAACCAGGACTGTGACCGCAGGATCTTCAGTTTTCAGGCAAAAAAACATAAACAGATATAGATTCACATGTAAAATTATGGTTGATATTCAACAAACTTAACACAAAATACAACCTCTCACTTCTTCTTTTCTTCTTTTCTTTTCATACTTATTCTATACTATTTGTCTTCTAACCAGGCAAAAAAAAACACTAAAAGTGTACAAAATAGTGTATAAAATAATGATCAGAAGTAGCTTGTAACTAAAGTTGTGGTAAAAATAATGATAATAATAATAATCATAATAATTTTATTTGGATAGAACATTTCCAGCCAGGAGCACAAAGTCTTTTCGAGCAGACAGCACAAGAGCAATCACAAAAGAGTCATAGCAATACAAACGTAGAGAAAAATTGATTCAAGGACACATACTGAATGAATGTGATTTTTTTAAGTTGATAGTTAGATTGTTAAAAAATGGAGAAATATCACAAATGTAAATGGGAAAAAATGAAAATCATGTAGGTGTATCATGTTTTGATTGAAATACTCAATTAAAAATTCGAGTATGTCAAAATTGTACTTAAGTACAGTACTTGAGTAATTATACTTTTTTTAAATTCCAGCACTGAGCAGGTAAAGTTACTCATATCTCATTTTTCTTTTTTCGCACAGCTAATTTCGACAGTCGTGATTCGGTAAACTACAACATCCTATTAAATCCAGGAAGTGATGGTGCCATAATGCATCACGCAGGACAGGAAACACACCTGTTGGTTACAGGTCTGCAGCCATTCACAATTTACTACATCAGAATACAGGCCTGTCAAATTGGTGAGTATCTGAGTATACTATACAATCAACTAACCTTCATAAGACAATGAGATGCACCATTAAAACAAAGGTGCACGAATAAATTAAAGAAAAAAACTCATCGATGATGTCATTTCACTGCCACGTAAGTGGACGAAAATTATCTTTAAGTGACCAGTTCTCATTGTTCGTACAGAATCCGTATTGCAGTAACTGGAGCTGATTTCCATTTGGTGGAAATTAAGTGCATGTTTTTTCATTTTCATGGACACAGTGAATGAACGATACTCAGTGAAACAGTACAGTGAAAATCAAAGTATTTAACTTTTTTAACAAATTAATAGTTCTTATTTATAAAAGATGCAAAAAACATAGGGTAACAATAATGTAATGTAAATGGAGAACACATAGGAGCAATGACTATTTCAGCTGTTTCCTATACAGCAGAATTTTCTTTGGTTTCCATGGTGTAACATGTTGTTCCTATAAATATATTTTTCAGTCGGTTGCTCCTGTTGTTTCCTTTCAGGTGGGTGTGGAGTCGGACTTGGTGTGTATGTTCGGACGTTAGAAGATGCCCCAGAAGCTCTGTCCCCTCCCACAGTTAGAGCAGTTGGTGCCAATGTTCTGGAGGTTCACTGGTCACAGCCGCAAAGACCCAATGGCCTGATCAGCTCCTACCATATATACAGGTAAGATCACCTCCTGCCATACATGTGAGTGTTGCGCATCTTTCTGTGCTTGCATGTTTTTGCTTGTTGTTTTATCACTGCCATATTGGTCAGGCCTTGCTTGAAAAAGAGATCATTTGATCTCAAGCAACATGCCTGGTTAAATAAAGGTGGAAAAAAAACATCCAGATAACATCACCTCCTACATATACAGGAAACATCAGCTCCTACCACACATACAGGTAACATTACCTCCTACCACACATACAGGTAACATTACCTCCCACAACATATACGGGAAACATCACCTCCTACCACATATACAGGTAACATCCGCTCCTACCACACATACAGGTAACGTCACCTCCTACCACATATACAGGTAACATCAGCTCCTACCACACATACAGGTAACATCACCTCCTACCACATATACAGGTAACATCGGCTCCCACTACACATACAGGTAACATCAGCTCACATCACACGTAGAGGTGACATCACCTCCTACCACATATACAGGTAACATCAGCTACTACCACATATACGGATGACATCATCTCCTACCACATATACAGATGACATCATCTCCTACCACATATACAGGTAACTTCAGCTCATACCACACATACAGGTAATGTCACCTCCCACCACACGTAGAGGTGACATCACCTCCTACCACACATACAGGTAACTTCAGCTCCTACCACATATACAGGTAACAGCAGCTCCTACCACACATAGAGGTGACATCACCTCCTACCACACATACAGGTAACATTACCTCCTACTTATACAGGTAACATTACCTACTACCACACATACAGGTAACATCAAGTCCCACCACACCAGTGGCGATTTGTGATATTTCAAACAGGGGAAGCTCATATTTGCCCTACATCATAAAAACATGTCAGTTTATTTACAGACATCCAAAGTTCCAAAAAGTCATTTCAGGGAGATGCTTATCATGGTACTTCCAGGAGACTTGTGATGTCTGTATTTATATGAAAACTCTGCCCAATGTTAGCATTGTTTGTCATCATGACTGCTAGCTGGTCACTCGGACCTACCCGAGAATGATTGCACTATTGAACAAAAGGTAATTAAAACTAGAACAACAACAATAACAATAAGAACAAGAAAACATTATTATTTAAAGAAGAAACAATGAAATATGGTGAGTGTGCTTTATTTACAGTGAAAGAATAAAGTATTTCGCTCTGGAAAGGCCAATAAAGAGTCTCTGCTTGTAATCCGACTTCACATGCAAAATCCGTGATGGAACTGGAATTAAGCGGCTGAGGTGACTTTATATATTTTTGAAACCTGTCAGTCAAAACTGCATTCTGCTTTTCCTCCAATCACCATGCAGACTCTCAGTGTCAAGGCCAGCCCACACTATATTCACTCCCAGAGACGCTCGGCGTCAGGGCGGCTCAAATCCTCGGCATTTATCCAATGTCCACCGAGTTTCAAGGTGATGAAAAAAAAGCCCCATGCAGTCCCAGAGACTTTCAGAGTCTATGGGGAAATGCCTTGACCAGAAAGCGATATGGGAATGTATGGACAAGTAATTTATTTATTTGCGATAAGTAGCTGATTCTGAAAGAACTCAACTTCAAGATGAACATGTTCTAACAGATTTATAGTCAATGAAATGTTAACACAGCTGCACAAATTTGGCCATTTATTTTTTGACAGGGCAGGGGGAGTTCAGCTTCCCTTGCAGTCTTAAAGAAATCACCTCTGCACCATACATACAGGTAACATCAGCTCCTACCACACAGTCAGGTGACATTACCTCCTACTTATACAGGTAACATCACCTCCTACCACACATACAGGTAACATCAGCTCTTAACACACATACAGGTAATAGTACCTCCTACTTAGGTAACATTACCTCCTACCACACATACAGGTGATATCACCTCCTACCACCCATACAGGTAACATCAGCTACTATCACATATACAGGTAACATCACCTCCTACCACACATACAAGTAACATGAGCTACTACCACATATACAGATAACATCAGTTCCTACCACACATACAGGAACTATCACCTGAACTACAGAATGTGGACATTTTCTTCTTGAAAATGATTTAAATCGATTCATTGATGATCAAAATTGTGAATAATGTAATTAATGGCAACTTAATTCACTGGTTGTTGCAGGTCTAAGGGTGCCTTATTATTAATATAATTGTTATAACACTATTTTTATTTTAGTATAGTCCTCTGCTTCAGATTCATCAGTTTATGACTGTAATATGAGGAACAAAACAAATAAAACCAGCAACCAGCCTTAAAACAAACAGGATGATTCATCACTTTAACAAAATACAACATCAAACTCACAGAAGTTTTGGTGATGCTTCTTCAGCTGTGTGTGTGTGTGTGTGTGTGTGTGTGTGTGTGTGTGTGTGTGTGTGTGTGTGTGTGTGTGTGTGTGTGTGTTAATGCATGCTGAAGGTCGTGGTCTGCTTGTTGACCAAAGTGTGTGTGATCTGTATGCAGGGTCAGACAAGACTAAGCCCTTTAAGTCCTGAGGAAACACAAATTAGCATAGCAGCACGCACACACACACACACACACACACACACACACACACACACCTGGGCTGATCAGACAGGGACTCGAATAAAATAGGAAAATCTGTCTTTTTCTCTCACACACACCAGAAAACCTGTACAACCACAGACATGGATCTTACCAAGACATCAGGGAGTTTGCATCAGCCATTGACTTACACATGATGTTAGAAATTTAAATTAATCACAATTTAAGTGTGAAAAGAAAGTTTCTTAAAATATACTGAAACATAGAGTTGCAATGATTAGTTGATTAGTTTGATTAGAGTCATTTTTATTAAGAACATTTCCAAATTCTCTTCTCTGATTATTTTCTTCTATAACTGGACAAAAAAGACATCAATGAATAAAGGTTAGGGTTAGATTAAAAATGTACTTCAACAAAAAACATAACATAAATCATCAATAGATAAAACGGTTAAAAAACACAATAATAAATACAACTTTACACACACTAAATAACAGAAAATAACCAAAACACAAACACTCACATCATTACTATGTAAGACATAAAGTAGGGTATAAGAAAAAAAAACCTTCACATTAAATTCAGATTTTTTTTTCTTTTCTTTTTGTGTGTTTCTTAATTTAATTTATGACTAAACTGTCTCTTTGAAGGCGTCCAGCTGGAACAGCGGAGGAGCTTCTGGTTTTTATCTGGTCCAGTGGGCCTCTGGTCTTTGTGGATGCAAGTCCGGCACTGAGACCCTTCACCTCAGTCCAGTACCGGGTCCGAGCTCAGAACTCTAAAGGCTCAGTCCTGAGCCCGTGGGTCTCAGTCCGGACACTGCAAGCAGAACCTCAGGATCTGGATCCTCCCACTGTCTCCCCCACCGGTCAGTTCACAGCTTCCGCAGGAATATCAGTACAATTCAGATATTCAGGTGTTTTATCACTAACGAGGACCCGTGATGTGTTCAGGTGCTCACTCAGTGCATCTGAAATGGACTGAACCAGGACGACCCAACGGCCTCATATCTCATTATAGACTGGTTTACAAGAAGCATCAACAGGACCCGACGCTCAACTCCACCGCTGTTACTGCCCTCACTGTGGAGGTAAACACACACACACGCACAGTGAAAAAACACAGTGAACAAACAGTCTCCTTCTTGATCACATGTTGGTTTCTGCTGCATTCATTAAATGAATGTGTGTGTGTGTTGTCACTTGCGATGCATGTAAAGAAATTTGGACTCTACCTGTGGTGCTGGTACCATCTGTTTGCCAGTGAGGGGCCTGAAGACACAAACACACAAATATATATACACACACACCAGTACAGACACACAGCTATTCTCCAAGGCCCTTCCCACAATTCTTTGCCCCCGTGCTCCACCTGATGCGCCAACATAAGCAATAACTATGAGAAAAATCTCCTTTCACACCAACACACAACGATAAACAAGGGTGTGTGTGTGTGTGTGTGTGTGTGTGTGTGTGTGTGTGTGAGACATTAATATCTGAAAGCTAGTAAGAGGCTATGTAGATGCATCCATTTTTTTAAATTTTGTTTTAGAATGTATCTATTAGAACCGCAACAATTAAGCAATTAATCGATTAGTTGCCAACTATTTTGATATTCAATTTGAGTCATTTTTAAGAAAATTCTCTGGTTCCAACTTCTCTTCTCTGATTATTTTCTGGTTTCTTTAGTCTTCTATAATAGTAAACTGATGATCTTTGGGTTGTGGACTGTTGGTCTGGACAAAAACACATTTTAGGTTGAAATTTCAGCTTTGGGAAACAGGGATCAACATTTTACCAAACACCAAACCAAACACCTAATCAATTAATCGTTTAACAATAATACTAATACTATCAAAAAGGTTGTTAGTTGCAGCTCTGGTTGTAGGAATAGACCGTTTCAAAAATTACCCCAAAAAAAACTTGATTCATAAGATTACTGGAAGATAATTTGGAATCTTACATTAAAATAATAATAATAAAAATAAAAAATACACAATATTTATAGAATGTTATACGATCAATTTTATTTTCTAGGGACAGCTTTGTGGATTTTAAACAAGCAGCTTCTCTTCTCTGATTATTTTCTGTTTTTTTAGTCTTCTATAATAGTAAACTGATGATCTTTGGGCTGTGGACTGTTGGTCTGGCCAAAAAAATTTTTTTTAGGTTAAATCTTCAGCTTTGAGAAACAGTGATCCACATTTTACACCATTTTATGAATCAATCAGCTAATCAATGAATCATTGTAATAAGCAACAGATTAAATTGACTATCAAAATAGGTGTTAGCTGCAGCTCTTGTACGTATGCATTACAGAAAACCTGATATTCAAGAAAAGGGAGGAAGAAGAAGGAAAAACACTTCAAACACAGTGGGACAAGTCAGAAGAACAAAGAACAATAGAGTTAATAGAGAAGATAAGAAGGAAAAAAGGGGAGGGACAAAGATAAGTGAAAGAAGGAGAGGGGTTGACAGAGTGATAGATCGGGGAAGGAGGGAGGAGAAGAAGAAGTATAGATCTATATTCTGTCCATACCAGAGGCCTCTTCTCCTTCTGTGACCTTTGGCTTGTCACTCATAATTAATACAAGATGTAAATGGAGACCTTTCACCTTCTCATTGATATGGAAGTGTGTGTGTGTGTGTGTGTGTGTGTGTGTGTGTGTGTGTGTGTGTGTGTGTGTGTGTGTGTGTGTGTGTGTGTGTGTGTGTGTGTGTGTGTGTGTGTGTGTGTGTGTGGCGGCTCATTGACATGGCATAGACTTATTTTGGTGGGGGTCATTTGTCACAGTTGCCTTCACTATATCTGCTCTGTTGTTTAGGAATAAACAAAGAAAGTGTAAATAAGCGCAGTGATATAAATATGTCACATTATTGTGGATTTGTTTTTTATTTTACTACTTTTACTTTACTATTTTTATGAGTTAAATTTCTACTTTAGTTTGTATTATTGTTAGTTTAATTTGTATTAGGTTTAGTTTAATTTGTTTTAGTGTAAGTTTATTTATGTTTGATTTAGATTAGTTTGTATTAGTTTTAGTTTGTTTCAGTTTTGAGTTTTTATTTTTTTAGCTTAATTTGTTTTAGTTTTAGTTTAGTTTGTATTAGTTTTAGATTACCATAGTTTGTCTAGTTTTAGTGTTGACAGATGTTTGTAATGAGTTTTTTTGTCAAAAGTGGGAGTCACAAAGGTCAGAAATATACTATATAATAAAAAACTCAATAAAGCCTCATTAAACTATTTAAAACATGTTTTCACTGAGGACAGATGAACCATCACTCAAACCATTAACACAAGAAGGTTTTTAATAATCTCAATCTGTAAAAGACCAAAACTAACACAACACTGTATCATGTGCATCATATGCTTATTCATTCCATTAGGGTAATTGAACACGTCCAACACGTCACATACAGCACTGTTATAAAACTATATAACTATAGACACAAAACAGAAGAGAAACATGTAAAAATATATGTATAATGTAATAAATATGTTATAAGTAAGATATTGAACAGAAAGGATATAATATAAAATATATATAAGAAATAAAACCCATTCATACCCATATACCTCTCGTCCAAGAGGCTTCTTCAGTTCTGACACTAATGCAAGAAACTTAGGTATTTAAAACCCAGAGTGGGTGTGAAATCATGGTCACATGACCACACCACAGACACTGGGGGATGAATCATGTGAATAGGTGCAACATCCCCTTAGGTGTGAATGAGGTTTAAACTTCCTGGGGCTCCCCAGACAGCATTATAGGTGGCAGATAGATTGTGTCTTTGACTACCACCTCTGTTTGGTGAAGGTTTCTCTACATGGACATATATGGCTTCTTTAACCCTGTCTCAGACCATCTGTCTTCCCTGTCCAAAACAAGGACATTGAAGTCCTCAAAACAGTGACCTTTACCCTTTAGATCAGATGTACAGCAGAGTCTTGTCTCTTCTGTGTTGAGCCATGCGTTGGTGGAGGGGCTGTTTGGTTTCATCTTTGTAGAGGTCTGAGCTCCTCGCTGTGTTGGGCTTATACACAACATAGCTGAGTTATTGCTTTGGTGTTTTGTCTTTGGCGTGGACCAGTCTCTGTCTTAGATTCTGGCCTGGCTTGGAATTGACTAGGATATTGTGCTTGTTGAGGATTCTCCTGAATTTCTCAGATAAACCTGCCACATATGGAATGACAACGTTCTTCCTTTTTTCTTTTTCTGCCTGAGGTGTTTCTCTGTGGAGTCTTTTTGATGATTTGACAAAAGTCCACTTCAGATAACTACAGGTTTGGAGTGCTGTCCTGATGTCTGTTAGTTCTTTCTGTTTGCCATCTGCACTCCAGCGAGCTTTTTGGGCCTGGTGTTGTAGAGTTTGAATAAAGTCTAGTTTATACTTGTGCATATGTAGTGACACCTTTGACATGACACAGACATTGTGTTTTCAAAGTTCTGCTTTAAGGGAATTTACTCTTACTTATTCACTTATTCTGGACTGTATGTACTGGACTTTGCTTTTGCCTGTTTTTTTTTTCTTTTTTTCTTGTACCAGGATGGAGTGTGTGTGTTTGCAGCACATTGATATTAAAGAGCAAATGCTTGTATTGCAAATATTGAAGCAGGTGACAGAAAAAACAGCCAAAAACCCATTTCCCCTTAAATAACACATATTCCTGACTGTATGTACTGGACTTTTTTTTTTCTTTGGCCTGTTTTTCTTTGTTTTTGTACCAGACTTTCTTTTTTTTTTTTTTTTTGCCCGGCTGTCATTTTCCTTCATACATGAATGGGATGGATTGTGTATGTTTGGAGCTCATGGATATCATAGAGCAAATGCTTTTATTTCAAATGTTGGAACGCAGGCAACAGAGAAGTGTTTGCAGTCAGTGACATGTATGACCTACACAGCTAAGCTGACCAATCACAGCCCTTGCGGTTCGTGTCGGCGCAACGTGTAATTAGGATTTTTTTTTTGGAGGTAATGTCAGGGGGTCTGCGTCAAAGCCATAGCTACGTATGCAGATGTATAAACTGGGGTTAACACATAGTTTGTGCTGCAGTGGGTGGTGGGAATCATATAAAAGGTACTGGTCTATGTGTATGGACTCGTGGTAAACCTCAATGCTGAGGTTGGACAGTGCACAATCAGGAAGGGCATGTAGTCCTGTAGTCCTTGGTGTCCTCTCTGGAGAATTGGATGTTCTTGTCCAGTGTTGGGAGAAGGCCTCCACTTCTTGGGTTTTGATTTTAACCCATGTGTTATCCACATATCTAAACTAGTGGCTGGGTGTTGTTCCTCTGAAGGAGTTTGTTTCAAGCCTGCTTCTCCACTTCCTCCATGTAGAGGTTAGTCACAATGGGAGACGTTGGAGAACCATAGTGCAGCCATGTTTGTCTGTAGGAGACATAGGAGACACGTAATAATTTTTACTTTTACTCCTTATTGAGGCTTTTTGGTCATAGTATTTGTTCTTAGTTTCCAGTAAAGTATCTGAATACCTCGTCCACCTCTGATAATATTTTATAAGATTACAGCTCAAAAGGTTGAAAAGAGGCAACTAAACAGTCAATGTAGGTGGATAAAAACAAACTGTAGACATTTAATATGAATGTTGTTGAACTTTTGAATGTTATGTTGTTGAACGCTTCAAGTTTCAGTAACAAGTTCAAAAGTCAAAGTATGTTATTAATACGTAGTACTTTTTACTTAATATTCATTAAAATTACATTTAAATTCTTTCCTGCTCACAATTTATTAGAACTCTATTGTGTGTGTGTGTGTGTGTGTGTGTGTGTGTGTGTGTGTGTGTGTGTGTGTGTGTGTGTGTGTGTGTGTGTGTGTGTGTGTGTGTGTGTGTGTGTGTGTGTGTGTGTGTGTGTGTGTGTGGTTGTATATTGATCTCAGGCTGGGTTGGGAACCCTGCTCTGTGCCAGCTTGGCTGATTAATGGGGTCGTCATGGCAATCGGACGGAATGAGGGTACGAAGAGCAGGCGGCCTGCCTCACTAGACCCCTACATGCTGCCTGGCACACACACACACATGCACACACATATTTCCTCTTTATGCTCTACACTTTTCTGACAGACATGTTAGTCACTCACACAAACTGATTCTTCTTTTCTTATATTGTCGTTCTCTCCTCTTTCTTCCTCCCGTCTCTTAAAGGTCTTCTCTTGATGTTTTCACTCTTTTTCTTTCCTTTTTACAGCTTTATTTATAAAAGAATATTATATTTGCCCTTTCTGGAAGTGCTGCCATCTCTTTGCTGAGAGATCCCACTCTGGTTCTAGAGAGTGAGGATCATTCTTTTCCCTCCTGATTCTCTGATTCTAGACAACTATCCTAAAAGTCAATTAATCTATCAATTATTAAAAGAAATAATCGATTAGTTGTTTTAGTTCATTAGTAAAATTTACTTTTCGATTTACTAATCGATTATTTGAGTAATTGTTGCAGCTCTTTGTGGTAAAATCCCACTTCTTCAATTCTCTCTCATGACCTCTCCTCTCATCTACCTCTCACCTTTTTTTTCTTTCTTTCTTTCCCTGCCTGTTTTCGTCTCCTCTCTACACTGCAGCTCTTCCACCTGTTTTTTGCTCCATTCCAGCCTCTGCTGCCATTTTCCCTCCTTCCTCCCAAACCGCACGTATTAATTTCCTTGTCTCTTTCTCTTCCGTCTCGTGTCAACGTTCACATCTCCCTCTTAGTCCTCTCCAAACCTTTAACCCTCGGCTCTTCTCCTCCCTCCGGTGTCCACTCCCTCCGTCCACCCTTTAACTCCTGTATTTCCCCGTCTCCTCCTCCCTTCCCCTTTCTCCTTCCTCCTCTTCTGTCCTTCCCTCCCTCCCTCGGCTCTTCCAGATGTTTCTCTGTGGCCCTCGGGATCACTGGTGAAGGGAGACCATGTGCATATATATGTGTGTTGGGTGTGGGTGTGTGTGTTACTCTTTGTGGATACATATGTCTGAATATGGCTGCACGTGTGCCTGTGTGCATACATAACATATTTACGTGTGGGTGTGTATGTGTGTGTGTGTGTGTGCTTGTGTGTGCATGTGTGTGTGTGTGTGTGGGTGTGCTTGTGTGTGTGTGTGTGTGCTGTATTAATACATCCCATTGATCAGAGCAGGACCCCTGACAGTCATCATCCCTGAGAACCATCTGGCCGACGCCTGACGTTCCCTCACCCAAACACAAGCTGACACCCTATTAATCTGCTACCACCATGCATACATACGTGTGTGTGTTTGTGTGTATGTGTGTGTGTGTGTGTGTGTGCGTGCGTGCGTGCATGTGTGTGCATGAATGAATGAATCAGTGAGAGTGTGTGTGGAGGAGAGAGTGTGTAATGTGCATGTAAGAGGTTATGCGTTAACATTTTTTCTGCGTATGTGCGTGTGAATGTGTGTGAGCTCTGAATCCAAAATGTGAACACACACACACACGCATACAGACGTGTACACGCACCACTCCGCCATCCGCCAACAACAGCCGGCGCTGAAGGGAGCTGAAGGGTGCTTGGAAATTAAGGTTATTACACAAATTGAGCCATATGGTCTAAATATTTCAGAGCTGAAATTTACTAGGCAATAAAAATGGCCCCTACCTCGGTAATGGTGTAAATTACAGCTTAACCACCAGCGCTAATGATGTCCTTCTGTACGCCCCGTAACCAACCGTACATGAAGGACACATTGTTTAAAAAATATCCCAGGAAAAGCAGGAGAGGGGGGGAGAGAGAGAGAGAGGGGGGGGGGGGGGGTGAATGAAGGGAACAGGGGGAATAAGGAAAGAGGAGAGTTAAGAAAGAAAAGAGATTGATACAAGGTGTAAAGAGAGAGTGAAAGAGAGAGAGAAGCATGTTTACAATCTGTTAGTTTACCATTAAGAGCCTGTCAGAGAGAGCAAGAACAGTGAGGGCCAGCCGGAGTGTGTGTGTGTGGGGACTGAACGTGTGTGTTCAGGCGTTCAGGCATGCGCAGTTAAAACACATATATAAGTACGTTGGTGTTATCAGAATATGTGATGTGTGCATAAGCAACAACCGTCTGATCAGATAAAAACAAACAGGTAATAGTGTTAAACATGTGGTGTGAATATAAATATGTAGTTTGAGAATATTTAAAGTGACCTGTGACATGAAAAATACAGATTCCCAGTTTGAATCCTCTTGTACCTCTTGGTATTTGCCAAATATATTTAAAAATAATTAAATTTCTGTTGGTGTAGTTAAACTATCTGGTACCGTGTTCCAAATACCTAAGTTATAGAAGCATAAAAGGCCACAACAACAAAAACAAATAAACAGAATAAATAAATAAATGAAACAAAACCAGAAAAGTACATAAAGTGATTTATAGCCAGCTTCTACTTCCTAGTCAGTTTGAATTAGCTCAGTAGGGTCGCGATCACGACGCTGTAACAGAAAAAGGTAAAATTTCCTGTGAGTGAACCGAATGGAACAAAAGGACCAAGAGGACGTCTCATTGTTGAAAATCAAAGTTAGTCTGCTTCTACTTGATGAAGTGGGGAAAAAATCAATTCCATACCAAGTATTTGATTATTCAGAGAAACATCTGCCAAGTCCTGCAAGTCTTTGTCTTTTGTGCATTTATATAATTACTGCATCAATATTCATTTTACTTTTGCTATTTTAAGTATATTTTGATACTAGTACGTTTGTACTTTCACTTAAGTATGATATTTAATGCAGAAAATATTTTTACACTTAGTGTGTTTACATGACACCGAAAAAATAGAATTATTCATTGGTAATACACACTGTATGGCTAATGAAATGTTTTTTTAAAATTAATTAAAAGTAATAGTCTGGTTAAAACTGGTCTTCTAAATTATATGTGAACATGTTAACTTAACTGAATCAAGATACAAAGTGGGCTAACACACTCAGATGATGCTAATAATATAATGATATTAATGCTTTTATTTTAGTGAAATATCTGAAAACTTCTTCCACAACTGTAAATTAGAGTTTTCACTTTGTTGCTGAGAGTTCAATGAGGAGATTTAAACCACTGGCATGTTTGTGGTGCTTACGAAGCTGCAACTATACATAGTTTAGTTGAACATACAAACTAGAACTAAACAGATCTCCTGGCTCCTCTGCATCTCATTAATTGACAAGTGATGATGTGCGTTTAATCCTCACAGAAATTTTGAAAATGTCAAGTTTTTAGTTTTAGAGGCACATGTGCCTGGAGTCTCTGTCGGTTGCTTGATAACTGTCAGCTATGATAAGACGTAAAAATTCAAATGTCACAGACTAGTAATTACTGAACGACTGCTACGATACCTCCAATAATATCAGAATAAAACTGTTCTTTGGTTTCTTTAGTCTTCTATAATAGTAAACTGATTATATTTGGGTTGTGGACTATTGGTCTGGAAAAAAAACATGTTTAAGGTTGAATCTTCAGCTTTGGAAACAGATTAACATTTTACACCATTTAACGAACCAAACAATTAATTGTTGAAATAATCAATACATCAATCTACAACCAAAATAGTTATTGGTTACAGCCCTTCAGCAAGTCAGTGTTTTTTGTGTCTACATTTCAGTCCTTTAAACTCACTGTAGTTTTCATGTCATCATCAAAAGGGAAATACCTCCACATTTTGTGGTCATGGACATAGAAAATGTCTTTTTGTCAAGATTTAGATGGTTGTGTTTATAATATAACATAAGGTTATGAAAGAACATGTCCAGGTGTCTGTACTGTGAGTTTAAAAGCAGCTTCAGTGCTTCACTTGTTGATTTTAACACAGTCGTCACTCTGTTCAGCCATAGAAGATTTTTCCAGGACAGAAGCTGTTCGGAGGAATGAAATGAGGAGTTTGCCCTTGCTTTCAGTGACACCCTTTAACAAATGAGGGAGACAAAGGAGTGGAGGGGAGAGGAGAGGAGGAAAGAGGGATGAGGAGGAGGAGACAGGTGAAGAGAGGAAGTGAGGATCCGAGGAGACTCAGAAGAAGAGTTCATTAGGTCCTCGGCCTATCAGACCCCTTCGTTAGAGGTCTGTGACTCTGATTGGAGGGCTCTCATCCGTCTGCATAAACAGCCCAATAATCAGCTGCAACACTCCCTCCTCTCCTCACTGCTCCTCATCCTCTCCCCACCACAGCTCCACTGCTCCTTCCTCCCTCCATCTCCAGCTTTTTCTCAAATTACAGTTTCCCTATCCGTCTCCTCCTCTTCTGTCTCCCTCTCACTCTTTCAAGTGATTTTTTTTCCTCCCAGGAGAGTTTTTACGCTTCCTCCTTCTCTGTTTCTCTCAGTAATGACAGGTTGTGTGCCGCTCGCCATCCAGCATTCAGCTTTCCACTCGTCTTAATGGGAGTGATATGATGGTCATCACTTTAAAAGAATGTTGAGTGTGTGTGAGTGTGTTTTAAGAGAGCGAGAGAAAGTGCATGTGTGTGTGTGTGTGTGTGTGTGTAGTCAAGTGTTTGTTTTAGCAGTGAGCTACACTGACCACAGCCAGGTCTGAGGAGGCGTGGCTGCTCCTCCCTGTCTGAGGCTGCACAGGAATGCAAAAATATCACCACCACAAACGAGTTACTGTAAAACTGAGTCATTCATCAAATGTTTGTTTCACTGCTTGTTTTATTCAACATTCTAGCAAAACATTCAGTAAATGTTGAAAACAAATGTTTTTTGACGTAAAAGTAAAATTATGGTTTCGTTATAAGAATGAAACCATTAAATAATGGTTATGTTGAATTAAAGGGAAACATTTGCACCATATTCTTATTTTGATAATCGATAATTATTTGGTTTGACTCTATTATCTGTGTTTTATTATATAGTCTCTTTTCTTTCTTAAATTTGTATGAAAGCTGTTAAATATTATGAGGCAGTACTTTTACAATTAATCTACACAACATATTTCAAAATAATAATTATTATTATATATTATCTCCACATTGATAAACTAAATTATTAAAATACCCGCACATGAATTTAGTGATTTAAAACAAATATAACACAGGGAGCTGCAACAATTAGTTAATTATTCAGTAAGTTGAACATTTTACATTAATAACCAACTATTTTGATAATCCATTAATTGACTCGTGTGTGTGTGTGTTTGCTTTAATATATGAAAGTCAGTATTTAAAGAGGTTATGATGCATCCATTTCATTTTGTTTTTAGAATGTATCTACAGGTATTAGAGCATTGATTAGAGCATCTGCAACGATTAGTCAATTAAGTGAATTAATCGATTAGTTGCCAATTATTTATATAATCAATTTGTGTTAAGAATTTGCGGGAAGAAAATGTCCAAGTCCTCTGGTTCCAGCTTCTCTTCTCTGATTATTTTCTGGTCTTCTATAACAATAAACTGATGATCTTTGGGTTGTGGACTTTTGTTCTGGACAAAAAATGCCATTTTAGGTTGAATCTTCAGCTTTGGAAACAGGGATCAGCATTTTACATCAACCAACCAAACACCTATCAATTAATTATCGTTTAATAATGTACTATCAAAAAAGTTGTTAGTCAGCTCTGGTTGTAGGAATGGACCGTTTCAAAAATTACCCAAAAAATCTTACTTCATAAGATTATTGGAAGATTTTTTTTTTAATCTTACATAAAAAAACACATTTACATAACATTTATAGAATGTTATGAGAGGATTATCAAAAAGAATGTTACAGGAATACGTTTTGGTAACAATTTGTTAGCTTGGATATTTGCTGATTTTTCTAGGGACAGCTTTGTGGATTTTAAACAGAATTTGTTGCCTGGTCCTTGGCTACATATCACAAACAACCACACACACACACAGATGCATATGTACACATCAAATATGCTGTTCCTGGGGTCTGGACCCGCCAAAGCCAATCATGGCTGTCGGTGTGAAGTGGGCATGCCTGTTCCAGACCCCTGCAGTCCCTCTCTACTTCTGTGCTGGCCACAGACAAAACACATGCCTAATGGCTGTGTGTGTGTGTGTGTGTGTGTGTGTGTGTGTGTGTGTGTGTGTGTGTGTGTGTGTGTGTGTGTGTGTGTGTGTGTGTGTGTGTGTGTGTGTGTGTGTGTGTGTGTGTGTGTCACACGAACGTCTGTATGTGTCAAGGTTTGTCTAACGCACACTGACTAGCAGGGACACCCATGCAGGGCATTTACAAACAGACACAGGGCAATTGTTCCAGCAGCATTGAATTAAGCATGCACACACACACGCGTACACACACACCCACACACACACACACAGACTTGGCTTGCGAGCTTGGCATGGGGCAGCAGAGAGCAGCGTGTGGTGCTCTGGCTCACCTCAGAAACCTCCGAAAACAATTACTGCTCTCACAGCGCTGGTCAGGGCACAGCTTGTACTAATAGACTGGACTACAGGGCTGAATTGAATTGAAATGAATTGAATTGAACTGAATTGAATTGAACTGATATGAGTTGAATTGAATTGAATCAAGTCTGATCATAGCATATTTGACCACATACACGTGTGAAAAGGTGAAGCTGTACGGTGCTTTGTTCTCTGTCCAGGACTTAATGTGACAGAGCAGAGAGGCTGTGGAGACAAAGTTCCCTGAGGAGCAGCAGCCGCTCACCTGTCGTTACACATGACTCCTTCATGTATGTTCTCAGACACACGCTTTACTTTTACCTGTGTGTGTGGACCAAGTATTCAGATACTTTACTACTGTAATAGTAGAAATACTGTCATTGAAAAATACTCAATTACAAGAATAGTTTCTAAATTGAAAACATTGTTTCAGTTAAAAAAATATAGAAGTATTATCAGCAAAATGTATTTAAAGTACAAAAATTGAAGTATAGGGGTGCAACTGATGACTATTTTGATAGTTGATAGTTCGATAGTTTCTCAAAGCTGAAGATTCAATCTAAAATTTCTTTTTTTGTCCGAACCAACAGTCCACAACCTAAAGATCATCAGTTTGCTATTATAGAAGACAAAAGAAATCAGAAAATAATCAGAGAAGATAAGCTGGAACCAAAGAATTTGGACATTTTCTTCTTTAAAATGATTTAAATTGATTAATAACATAATAGCGATTAATGTAATTATAGGCAACTAATCGATTAATTGATTAATTGTTGCTGCTCTACAAAAGTACTCATACAGGTTAGGAAAAACATATTATCATAAAAATCTACTTAAAGTATAAAAATGTTGTATGTGTGTAGCCTTAAAATTATACAGACTGTTATATTATCCTAGTATATTTGTATTTGATCACTAAATACATCTGAGAGTATTTATTTAAGATTATCATTTTGGAGCTTGGTATCTTAAAGTTTAAAAACAAAAAGAGTTTCATACTATATAGATAATATGATATTAAAGTATTTTAAGTTATTGTAAAACATTAAAATCTATATCTGAAAAGGCACTAAAACTGACAGATAAATTTAGTGAATAATAAGTTAGTGTGTGTGTGTGTGTGCGTGCGTGCCTGTGTGCGTGCGTGTGTGTGTGTGCACAGCCATATGCTAATGCTGGTCCGTCTCTCTGTCTCGGTCTCTGCGGGGCCCGGTTCCGGGGCCTTTGTGAGATAATCAGCATAATTCTTTTGACAAATACACATGGTTATTCTTAATTAGTATCACACACTGTCCCTGCGGCCGCTCCACGCCGCTCCACCTGAACGTCACAGACACACACCAACTTCTGGGGACAAACCAGTACAAAAACTAGATGCACGCAGATGTCGGCTTGTTAGGATATATATAATGAAGAAACTGAGGAACACACACACACACACACACACACACACACAGATTGACCCTCGCACAGAGGAAACAGAACCCACGCTGTCCATCGGGCCCCCTGCTGCACATCCTCACACCAAAGACACGACAGACAGGAATAAAGGATTGAATAGATTGCTTCCTCGCCCTCGACGCTAACTTGTGTTGAACCGTGTGAGATCTGAGGAGTCTTTAATGTATAAATTAGCAAGACCTCTTCCTGTCTCTTTTCTTCATTTCCCATCATCTATCATCTCTGTCTTGTTTATGCTTTCTCCCTCCATCTCTCTGCCAATCTCTCTCTTCTCGCTCTCTCCCTCTTGACTTCTTGCTCCCTCTCTGTTCTTTTGCATTTCTCGTGATTAACTACCCACTTTGATCATTCTCACACACACACACACACACACATGCTCACGCATGTTGAGTTTTTTTTTGTTTGTTTTTTTAGGTTTTTCCTTTTATATCTCACATTGTTGCTGATCATGTGGTCTTCATACGTTAATACTGTTCATTGAAAGTAGCTTCTGATTCCTGAACAGCTCTGACTTTTCTGAAAAACTTATTTCTAAATTGTGGTGATATTGGCCTAAAATCCATATTGTGATAATGATACAGTGGTGGGATTTTTTTTACTATCATCATCATCATCATTATATCATCATGCTAAGATCTAAAGAAATTCAGGAACAAATGACAAAAAAAGTAATTGAGATCTATCAGTGTGGAAAAGGATATAAAGCTATTTCTAAAGGCTTGGAACTCCACAGTGAACCATTATTATTATTATTATCCACAAATGGTGAAGACATGGAACAGTGGTGAACCTTCCCAGGAGTGGGCAGCTAACCAAAGCTACCCCAAGAACATCAACGACTCATCCAAGAGTCACAAAAGATTCCACAACAACATCCAAAGAACAGCAGGCTTCACTTGCCTCAGTTAGGGTCAGAGGTTATGACTCCACCATCAGAAAGAGACCGTGCAAAAATGGCCGCACGGCAGAGTTCAGTTAAGGCAAACATACTGCATTAGTTTAGCATCTTTCCAGTCATTCCACTCAAAGTGCTTTACACTACATTTACATACTGATGGCGGTTGCTGACATACAAGGTGCCACCATATCAGGAAACTAATCATTCACACACATCGCATAGCACAAATAGGGTTATGTATCTTGATCAGGGACACATCAACATGGAGCCGGGAATTGAACCACCCGCCTTCTGATCAATGGAAGACTGCTCTACCTCTGAGCCACAGCTGACAGTAAAGCTCATCTCCATTTAGCCAGAAAACATCTTGATGATCCCCAAGGCCTTTGGGAACTTTCTCTGTGGCCTGACAAGACAAAAGTTGAACGTTTTGTAAGGTGTGTCACATTACATTTGATGAAAAGGTTAATGCTGCATTTCAGAAAAAGAACCTCATACCAAGAGTAAAATGTGGTGGTGGTAGTGTGATGGTCTAAGGCTGCTCTGCTGCTTCAGGACCTGGAAGACTTGCTGTGATAAATGGAACCATGAATTCTGCCGTCTACCAAAAAATCCTGAAAGAGAACATCCAGCCATCTGTTTGTGACATCAAGCTTAAATCAACTTGGATTCTGCAGCAGGACAATGATCCAAAACACAGCAGCAGGTCCACCTCAGAATGCCAGTCACTCATTTTCTATACCCTCTTAGTCCTCATTTGGGTCATGGGGGTCAGCTGGAGCCAATCCCAGCATACTTCAGGTGAGAGGCAGGGATACACCCCAGACCAGGTCATTAGCCAATCATGGGGCACACACGCCATTCACTCACACTCTCACACCTATGGCACCTATTGAGATGATCTTAGAAAGGCCCTCCAAAAAAAAACCCTCCAATGTGGCTGAATTACAACAATTCTGCAAAGATGAGTGGGATGAATTCCTCCACAGCATCGTAAAAGACTCATTGCAAGTCACTGCAAACACTTGATTGCAGTTGTTGCTGCTAAGGGCCAATCCAATCAGCTCTAGGGGGCACACAGAGCCATGTAGATTTGGATTTTTGTCTCCCTTAATAATAAAAACCTTTCTGTAAATTTGTGTGATGATCTGAAACATTTAAGTGTGACAAACATGCAAAACAAACTGTATACGTTGTGATATATAAACATTATAATAACATCATTTCAAAATAGGTTCCATAGACCCCAAGGAGTCAAACCACTAAATGTATGTTTTTCAAAGAGAAGCTAACAAGCGATAAATGAAAAATGAAAACAGGGACACAAGATTAAAACTGGAAAATAAAATAATACAATGTTTGTTTGAATTTAACAAAATCGACTAGAGTGGCAATGATTACTCAATTAGTTTCCATCTATAACATTAATCTATTTTGATGATTGATTGATCGATTTGAGTCATTTTTAAGAAGGAAAAGTCCAAATTCTCTGGTTCCAGCTTCTCTTCTCTGATAATTTTCTGGTTTCTTTAGTCTTCTATAATAGTAAACTGATGATCTTTGGGTTGTGGACTGTTGGTCTGAACAAAAAAAAGGCATTTTAGGTTGAATCTTTGGAAACACTGATCACTGATGCAGCTGGTGGATTAAATCCGAACCTTTATTCACCAGCATCTCCTTTTCTCTTTCAGCCATTTTAATCATGTGTTGCAGCTAGTTGTGGTGGTGGTGTGGTTCTACTGTAGCAGTACTGCATTAATACTGCAAGAGAACAAAAAATCTGTATTGTAGTAGTATCCTCCATTACTACTAAACCAAGATTTTACCCTAAAATTGTTATGAATTGAAAATCAACTATAATTTAACTAATACAAGGTGTGAAATCCATTTTCTATACTCACCTATGTTTTAGATGGAGTAATAAGCCATGTTTTCAGATGTTATGTGTATGTACGTTGTTTTCTTGTGAAATAATGTTTGTCTAATGTCAAACAAAGCTATAAACATCTTTTATCATGACAACCTGTGCTTTCATCATATATAAGCTGCAGCGATATCACATGTATGTATAAATAGTTGCATGACCATAAATACAAAGCGGAAATCAAATTTCACAGAACTTTATTATAAAGAGACACAGAAACAATTTTTGTTATACTGTTCATATCTTAGTGTTCATTGTTTAATTAGATCCCTTTATATATCACAGTAGTGATATTTAGTCTTTCTAGGATCCTAAAATACATTAAAATACATAAACATAATTACCCTAAACTGACTGCATTATAATGCATTATAAGATTAGAACATGATACTAAACAAAACACAAATAATACTGAATAAAACATGCGCTACAGCCCAAACTACAACAGAACTAATATATAAAATAATAAACACGCAATAAGTAATATGCCCCAAACAATGACAAAATCTTAAGGCATCACAATAATAAACATCAGCTTCATGTTTGTTTTGTCTGTGCACATGTGCCTGTATGAGAGAGAAATAGTTATAGAGGGAGCTGTTAATGTAATAGTGTTTCTGTGTGTGTGTGTGTGTGTGTGTGTGTGTGTGTGTGTGTGTGTGTGTGTGTGTGTGTGTGTGTGTGTGTGTGTGTGTGTGTGTGTGTGTGTGTGTGTGTGTGTGTGTGTGTGCGCGCACATGCTTTCATAATGCTTGATTGTTGAGTATTTATGTGTATGTGCATACACATGCTTGTGTGTGCAGTTAGCAGGCTGATGTGGTGAATTTCCTAGTGCCTGATTGTTGAGCATTGTGTTTGCGTGTGTGTGTGTGAGGCTATAAACGTGCTGTGTTTCAGTGATAAAGTGTTTGAATGTATTGCCATCTAGAGGCGTGTAGCAGAGTCTCTCTGCTCCTATAAAAGCTGCCAGCGCCAGATGCTGCTATTGACAATGTGCATATGTTAACCGCTTTATAGGCCACATGCCTCACATATTTCACCAGCTTTTAAGGTAGAGAGATCTCTCATTCTCGCTCACTTAATCTGTCTCTCCCTTTTGTAACATCTATCTTTTTTTCCTCTCCCCCACTTTAGCTTCTCTCTTTTTTCACCCGCTTCGCTCAATCTTTCTCTGTCTCCCTCTTCTTTTTTATTCCCTTCATCAGTTATTTACCTACTCACCTTTTCCTTTTCTCTATCCATCTTTTCTTATCATGTCCTCTATCTTGTTATTTATATATACTTCATTTCATTATATCCCTTTCTTTCTTTTTGGTCTTCATCCCTTGCTCCCCCTCCGCCCTTTCCCGCCTCTATCTTCCTCCCTCCCTCCGCAGCCAGAAGTGCTGTGATTTGCAGGAGGATTTAGTTTGTGTCTAGGTGTCTGGGGCCTTATTAATCCTATTTTACTGTGGATGAAAAAACATGTTGGCTCCCAGACATGAAAACTGTGAATACATGCATTCTGGTTGTTGTTCAGACAGTTCATCCTTGGTGCCACGCTACGCTGATTTGTCAGGGGTTTCATTTGATTCAGTTTGAATCAGAGGCTTTTTGATCCTCTTGCCGCCGCAACCGCATTGAAGTGGGTTAACCAGCTAATCTCTTTACATATGTGAGAGGATACAGACCATTTAAAAAAAATTTAAATGCAGACTCAACACAGGAAAAAAATAGAGGCTCATCTGTTCACACACACACACATACACACACACAGAAGTGTCTTTAAAGCTCACAGTCATAAACAAACATACAAACAAACAGGCAATGCTACGCCCTGGATCCTGCTGCTCCCTAACTACCATGTCATCGCATGCCAGGGCCTTTTGAAATAACAGTGTGTCTCTTATCAATTAGTAAATGGTGTTCCCACTGTATCTCTCTTTCACACTCACACACACTGTCCCTGTGTCTGCCAGGGTGCTGGGTTGGGTCCCACTGCCTAAAGCTACTGGCAGACCCGCTGCATGTGTGTGTGTGTGTGTGTGTGTGTGTGTGTGTGTGTGTGTGTGTGTGTGTGTGTGTGTGTGTGTGACTTAGACACATAAACTCTGACTCTGCGAGCTTTGAATTCACCCATAAGGGACACGGGCATTTTTCCTGCCAGTCTCCCTCCGTCTCTGCAGCTTCTCTTGTGTTGCAGCCTGTATGTTGAAATGTCGATATCACAAATCCCATGTCATGTCATCTTAGCTTCTCATTGTCTCACTGTTCCCTTTCATTCTCCCGTTTTAATGAGTAACACACAGCTTTTTTATTCATCAATGGTTTGTTTATGTGACTAATTTCTTCTCACTGTACTATCCTGTTTTTCTTTTAACACCTGCCCGACTGTCTCATTTCTCCTACTTTCTCACTTTTTTGTCTCAGGGTTCAGTCCTGGAATCAACAGTCTACGGTCTTGAGCCTTTCAGTGATTATTCTCTGCGAGTGCAGGCTGTAAATGAAGCAGGTGGGTTACTATAGGCTTCTCGTATGAAATATGCTGGATAATTACAGTCTCTACAGACCACTGAATCACTTTCTGAAGTCTGGGTGTTTTGTGGCTCTTCAGGCAGCATTTTCAGTGGATGGGCAGGCACTAGGACCCTGGAGGCTTCTCCTGCTGGGCTGGCCAACTTCACAGTGGAGCAGAGAGAGCAGGGCAGGTCCCTGCTGCTGAGCTGGGATCAGCCCAGTTCTCCAAATGGAGTCATCGTGGTACATTTACACACACCACACACACACACACAAACATGGACATGTACATGTGTACACATGCAGACGGTTACGTTTTGATTCTGTTCCTTGTGTACAAGGCTCCACAAAGTCTACTGAAAACTCTGTAGTGTGCGGTCAGGTCAGTAGTTAGTGGTGAAACCTTTTTTGTAATAATTTTTCTAATTTATTTATCATTCAGTCTTAACAGAGCAGAAGGGAATAATCTTTGTAGCAATGAAAAAAACATTTTTGTAAAAAGACAGAATGATTAAAGTATCATTAAATCATTGAGAATAAGAAAGGCACAGTGGAAAATCACTTTTTTTCTGATGCCTGCTTCCCTTCTCCTTCCTTCCTTCCTCTCATTAATCCTGACCTGATGAAATCAATTTGTGCAGCGATATATAAGGAACAAAACTAAAGTAACAAAAGGAGGAGGAAGAAATGTGAAACTGGTGCAACTTTGTAACTCAGCACCTTTGAATTTCATCACATTTGTTTCAACACTTTGTTGAATTAATGTAAATAAAGATCCTGTAACAATAGAGCAAAAACAGCAGCTTGTTGATCTACGTTTGTTGTTTGTTTACACAAGAAGGAGAAAAGATGCACAGGGAGGAACTGAGTGTGTGTAGGCTTAACGTCACTCTGTGTTTGTTCAAGGTGTCGTGTTACAGAGAGGTTAGTATCATGCAGGTTGGGACACTAACATCAAACTAAACTTTCTCACAACCCTAAAACACAGTGAACTGTAGTCTACATCTAAACATTAACAAAGTTCAACAGTCTTGCTTAACAATATTTGCTCGTGTTCAATATGCCCAAGTCATATTACCAGTGCATGGAAAAGAAGGAGAAGAGTTGCTCTTTAGTTCTGCTTACTTGAGATGGCTGAAGATGTTGAAGGAGCTGTGGTGTTCATGGTGGAGCAGATCCTTCATGCAGGCCATGTTGATTGTTGTTGCTGGTTCAAAGAACCAGGCCTGAATTCCTTGAGAGCAGAGAAGCTGCACCTTCTTCTGCTGTGAGGAGAAGGATAACAGAGTGGTGCTCTGCTGATGAGGTGTCAACCAGGAGAGCTGGAGGAGAGCGAGTACAATGGCTGGTGATCTGCCTTTATATCTCTGATGATATCACCATTGAAGCTGTGAAACAAGGTTTCCTGGGGGAAGGGCCACAAGTTCCAGGCTCAGCCAGGTAGCTGAGCATATATCACCTTTTGCATATATCACCTTTTTGGGCACAACAATGGACAAAAGTTAGTATTAAGAATTAAGAACCTGCCGGTTTAGCTGCTACTTTATTCCTCCCTAACACAGGCTACTGTAGCACTGTACCAACGCCAAAAACAACAAACTTTGTAGGAAAAGTTCAGAGTGCTGTATCTTTTCTCTTTTCACTATCTGCACTTACTCCAAAACACAAACAAATACACAATATTTGCACAATAAACAACAACAATACAACAACAATATAAACAACAATATTTACATTCCCTGGTAACTAGTTAATTTTATAGTGGAGTAACTCAGTTACTTTTTGGGAAAAGTAACTAATTTTGTAGTAACATGCTCAGCACTGCGTATAAATAAGGCCTGAGTCTCACCAAGAAGAAAGATCAGATAGATATGAACAGACAGATTTTCTCTAAACCAAGGAAGTCTAAAGTCAGTGTAGTTCATGAGCCATATTCAGCTCAATTAAATCTGAAGTGGATCAGAGGAGTACAAATTTCCGTATAAATATAATATATGAAACATTTTCTCCTCTTTTTGATGTAAAGAAATACATCATTAAAATTGAAATTTGCATGATTAATTAACTTTCAATTTAGAAAACAGGAGAGATGGCATGAGAAAAATAGTACAATTTCAACAACATGATATCTCATTTCTGTCAGTCTACTGTTGCATTTCAAGTTAAAACGTTTAGTCACTGAATATTTAGTCTTTTAAGCAGGAGGTGAAGTTATCTCCTGCCTTACAAACCACTCAAACACAACTGGAAATATTTTATCTCTTGAACCATGAAAGATTCACGATGATGGTTCAAGAGATAAACAGAGTTCTGCGTACAAACAGGAAACAGCCTATTTTTTCCAGTGGACCGGATTGGACCCATTAGCGGGCTGGTTCTGGCCTCACATGTTTGACACCTTTGCTCTAAATAAGAATAATAATATTAACACAACATTTTATTTAAAGACACCTTTATTGAACTGAAGAACACTGTACAGACATTTAAAAACACCTGAAATACACAACAGATTAAAAATTGAAAAAAAAGTGAAACTATACATAATAAAAAATAATAATTTTGTATGTATCAACTCATCTATCCTCATTTCATACACTGAACCTGCACCTGAGTCTGTCCAGTCTCCCTGATGCATTCTCTTCTCTCCAGATGTATAACGTGTACAGTGAGGGGAACCTGGAATTCAGCGGGTTATCGCGTCACTTCCTGTTCCGTCGTCTGTTGCCGTGGACGACGTACAATCTGACTCTAGCAGCTTGTACCTCAGCAGGATGCTCACACTCCCCTCAGCAGCAGGTCACCACTGCTGCAGCTCCACCTGCTGCACAATCCCCGCCCACACCCGTCCTCATTGGTCCAGACCACGTGTTCCTCACCTGGGGACCACCCACCCAGCCAAACGGGCCAATCAGAGAGTATTTCTTAATTGGGAGAAGGTTGGAGGAGTTTGGGAGGGAAAGAAGTAATGATGAGGAAACTGAAAGAGAAAAAGTATGTGAAACTAAAGATACTTAAGATACAAGCAGCCATTTTTAATTGATGTAAATGTAAAAATACCAGAAATTCTGTCTCCAACAGGTGCTATACAGAGAATCACCCCTGCACCAGACGGACTCTTTCTCCCATATGGTAACGGGTCTGCATCCCTGGTCTCGGTACGAATTTAGCATCCATACTCACAACCCCGCTGGACATACTCGCAGCCCTTGGGTAACCATAACAACCAGACAGGCCCCGCCCCATAGCCTGGCTGCTCCCACTCTGACTCACCTGCCAGGTCGACCAGGTGAGGTCTTGGTGTCCTGGACTTCTCCTCTGGAGCCAAATGGGGTTCTTCAGTCTTACAGGATCCAGAGAAACAATGTCAGCTTTTTGTTCAGCTTCGACCCGACTGTCCTCAGCTACACCGATGAAGACCTACAGCCTTTCTCAACCTACAGGTACTTTATACATATTTATAGTGATCAATAAAAATTTGCTTATATTGATCAATATTGATAATTATTGAGGCGACCTACTGTTAATACATGTAAGGCTGAGAGATACAGATAGAGCATATATTTATATAAAGTATTTCATATCAGAGGATAATAATGATTATTGATCATTTTCAATATATATATTTAATAATAACCAGGAAAAAAAGGCTTAATGTGACCACAATTGATTTGAGCCAAGAAGGAAGCAGCATTGATTTGTTTTTTGGATATATATTGACATTGTATTATTGCTCAGGCCTATAGATATATCATTATTTACATATTTAACATTTAAACAATTTAACAATTCAACATATTAAATTTACATCATATACAACCTTTTCTCACCAAAGATAAATGTTTCTTACTAATTAACTGTAATTTTACTTCTTTTATTAGTAACTAACAATATAACTAATTCCTTTTTCAAATGAATACTGCTGCAATTTACCACTTTTTGAATTGATTTATCTATTGCTTATTGAAACGATTAATCAATTACCTATTTAATTCAATAATGGTGTAAAATGTCAATCACTATTCCAAAGCTGAAAATTAGACCTAAGATGTCTTTTTTTGTCCAGACCAACAGTCCACAACCCAGAGATCATCAGTTTGCTATTATAGAAGATTAAAGAAACCAGAAAATAATCAGAGAATAGAAGCTGGAACCAGAGAATTTTCCTTCTTTAAAATGACTCAAATTGATTAATCGATTATCAAATGTTTCCGATTATTTTAATAGTTTGCAACTAATTGATTAATCGACCAATCGTTGCAGCTCTGATTGCTTCCTTGTGTGAATTCATAATCACCACCACAAACTAATGAATACTGTTTAATAAATATAATTTAATAAGCTGTAATTTTATTCTCCTCCACAGCTATGCTATCACAGCCTGTACATCTGAGGGTTGTACCACCAGCTCTCGTACCAACATCACAACCTTAGAGGCTCCTCCTGCATCAGTGGAAGCTCCAACAGTCAACAACATCACATCCAACAGCCTCAACATCTCCTGGATTAAACCACCCACTCAGAACGGAGAGGTGACAGAATACCTGCTGGAAGTGGATGGTCGGGAGGTTTATCGAGGCAGGAAGCTGACCACGGAGCTGTCAGAGCTGCAGCCGCACACGTCCTATCAGCTGCTGCTGCTCGCCTGCACCAGTGGCGGCTGCACAGCCAGCAGAACCACATCTGCTGTAACCGAGGAGGCTCCACCCACCGACCTGTCTGCCCCCAGCCTCAAGGTGTGTTTCTGTATGAGTGTTTTTCTGTCAACCAGTCATTTTATTAAAAAAAATAGAGGCAAACACAACTGAGTTTGTTTCTTCAAAATATCCTGAGTAAAAAAGAAAAGCCCAGAAGCATCTATAATGGAGAGAGTTTGGATAAACACTCAAATATAATCTATTCATTCTTTTTATCAGGCATAATAATAGGGTATAAATTTGAACCTTCAGATATCACCACAGAAATTACTGAATTACATCAACACAAAGAAAAAATGTATGACAAGTTGTTTTTTTTTAAATTGTTTGTTAAAACGGGTAAGTGCTTCTTAATTTAATTAGGTATGTGTTAATTTGCATAAATACCACAACAGAGCTAAACAATATATAGAGTATTGGCATCCATCATCTCTCTTCAAGAAGAAACCTCAGGAAAGCTCTTAATTTCCATTAGTATAATATCATAAATAATAATATTATTAATAATAATATTAATACATTTTATTAGTGGGTGTCTTTCAAAGCACTCAATGGTCATCTTACAAAGCATATAAGGCAGTCAGACACCAATTAAACAACAAAGATTTAAACATATTCAACATTTTAAAAAGAAAAAAACAGAACAAAAATACCGTTAAGACAAACAGGAACAACAAACAGGAAATGCAGTGCAGGACAGGAAGACGTGTCCCGTTAAAGACATTTAACACCTCCAACCTGGATGTTTTTGCTTTCAGTGCATTCTGCTCATAAATCTAGTCACTTATGATTCTTTTTATTTTCATAAATGAGTGATTTATCTTTTGTAACTGGGAGACTTGTCTTATGTTGGGTGTGCTTTTGTGAGTAGCCTTCCTCTTTTAGGACTATGGATGAAATTTAGCATTGAGCTAAATCTGGCACATTTACAGCGATGTGTAATGCTGACATATTGATTAATGCAATGAGTAATGTGGAATGTTTGCAACAGTACGATAATCAGTAGATCCATTTGACCTTTGACCTTTCTTCTGAAGGTCACAGGCCCAGAGTCGGTGGAGGTCAGCTGGGGGCCCCCGCAGCACCCTAACGGCGTCATCACCGGCTACGAGCTCCGCAGAGATGGTGAAGTTATCTACGTCGGCACCGAGACTCGTTACCACGACTTCACCCTCCGGCCCAGCGTGAACTACAGCTACATCCTCAGAGCCAACAACAGCAGAGGGGCAGCGAGTAGCGCCGCCGCCACCGCCAAGACACACCCCTCAGCTCCTTCTGGGGTTGGACTTCCTGTCCTGACCCCACTGGGCCCCAGCCAGGTCCCACCTTACCTTTATAGATCAGGAATAACAATATAGAGCTCACATGGGGTGCCTGGGAAACCTGTTCAGAAGTTTTCGATCCTGTGTAATTGTCTTCTTCATCATCGACTTCTTCCTGTCCAGGTGAAGGTGGAGTGGAGTCCTCCCGCTCGTCCTAACGGAGACATCCTTAGTTACACAGTTCATCAGCGAGATCCGGTCCAACTCAGCATGAGCAGCACTGTGTTCAGTCCAGAGGACCAAGGCTTCGCTGAGCGACACACAACTCTGCAGGAACTGGCTCCGTACCACAGGTCAGTCACAGCAGAAACACTCAGGTCTCCATGGTGACAGATATGTGCGCTGTATGTACAGATGCATCTTAAATAGAGTATTGTGAAAGTGTTGGGTTTTCATGATCTGTAAGACATCATTCTCAAGATTACAAGAAATAAAGACTAAATATTTCAGTCGATATATAATGAATTTTTATTTTCAGATTTTTTAAGAATTTATTTGCCAATTATTGTGCAAAATAAGTATTTAGTCAGTAACAAAAGTCCATCTCAATACTTGTTATATATATATGTATATGTTATATACCCTTTGTATATAAACAGCTCCAAAGCATGATGTTTCCACCCCTAATTTGTTTCTGGTGTCCTTTGACAGCTCTTTGGTCTTGACCATAGTGGAGTTCGGAGTGTGATTGTTTGAGGTTGTGGAGAGTTTCTTTTATACTCATAACAAGTTTAAACAGGTGCCATTAATACAGGTAATGAGTGGAGGACAGAGGAGCCTCTTAAGGAAGAAGTTATAGGTCTGTAAAAGTTAATTTTACTGAGGAATTTACCATTTAATTCATTAGTAATCCCACAACGTCAGTCAGTCAGTCATTTTCTATACCTGCTTATTCCTCATTAGGGTTGCAGGGGTCTGCTGGAGCCTATCCCAGCGCGTTACGGCGAGAGGCAGGGATACACCCCAGATGGTTGCCAGCCAATCGTGGGGCACACACGCCATTCACTCACACACTTAATGCCACAACATGATTTCCTGAATTCCTCCTATTCTGTCTCTCATAGTTGAAATATACCTATGATGAGGGGAGAACTTGAACAATTGGTGGCCGACTAAATACTTTTTTGCCTCACTGTAAATAAGTAAGTTTTTATGTGTATAGCAACTTTTAAAATCAGCGTTATAATGCTTTACATAGCATAAAAATGCACAAAATATATCACATTACACAGTACAACACAATATATGACCATATTAAAAAAAAAATAAATGAGGTATGTTACAGTGATATATGTGAGTTTCACTTTATGAAGAGTTGACAAAAAATATTTAACTTGTTCACAATATTCAAATTATATGAGATGCACTTGTATTTGTATATGGGTAAAAGCAGGTACATGCATTGAGAAAAACTTAATAACACAGTTCCTTGTTTTTCTTCATGGTCATTTTTGTAACATAGGGAAATATGTGGAGGAATAAAAGATAAGAGACTTTTTCAAAACACTTTCAGTCAACTGTAAACTTAACTAAACTCTGTGTACTTTTCCATTGCTTTGACTCAAAATGCATCAATCAACCTTCCTCCAAAAGTCAACCAATCAATCAACCTTTATTTGTAGCACCAGTCATGGACAAAGTGTAACTCAAACTGCTGAGCATAGAAATTATGGATGGAAAATACAACAAAGACAAACACAAATGAGAAAAAGTAAACAATTTAGTGAGTAAATACAATTTATTTTATTTTTTATTTTATTTGTATTGATTATAATGTGTTTTCAGGAATTGTTTTTTTTGTATTAATTAATTGTATTTTTTCTGAATTAAAGAATATCACACTGAGAACAAATGTTAAAATACAGTAAAGACCACTGAAGGATACTGTACATATGTTTTATGTTACACAGTAAACAACTTTCTTGCTTTATTGTTTCAAACCAAAAGATCAAATGTTTCTTTAGCTGAAAAAAGACAGAAAAGACAAAAACAAGTTGTTTGTGGTTTTTAGTTCATTGTATTGTGATGAAAATGGAGCAGATGCTGTAGTTACAGCAGCATGAGTAACTTTTGGGTGAAATATGAAGTATTTTGCATCAGTGGTAAACTGATGTGCTCAGATACACGTTTCAGAGCTCAGTGTGTGGGATATTGAGCCAAGTGTGAAAATGACTGGAACAGAGTGTAAGATGTTAGCGGAGTGTAAGATGGGAGCAGGCTGCCATCTCTTGGTAACTAAAAACATTGTTTGATGCTTTAAATAGTTTTGAAAAGGGAGTTACACATACTGGTGTGCATGAAGACTGCCATATATATATATATATATATATATATATATATATATATATATATATATATATATATATATATATATATATATATATATATATATATATATTTATTGAAATTATTGAAATTATTAATCGATTAGGTGTTTGTTTCATAAAATGGTGTGAAATGTCAATCATTTTAGACCATCTAAGAGAAGAAACTGAGAAGATTCAAGAAGATTCCAATTGTTTTTATACAAATAGGTAATTTTTCTCTTGTCTCAAATGAACTTACCTGAATTAGAGCTGCACCTAACAACTATTCTGATCTATTTTATCTATTGATAATTAAAATGATTAATTGATTAGTTGTTTAGTTCATAAAATGGTATAAAATGTTGATCACTTTTTCCCAAAGCTGAAGGTTCAGCTTAAAATGTCTTTTTTTCCAGACCAACAGTCCACAACCTAAAGATCATCATTTACTATTATAGAAGACTAAAGAAACCAGAAAATAATCAGAGAAGAGAAGCTGGAACCAGAGAATTTGGACATTTTACAATTTGTGAATCATGTGTTTTTTGTTTGTTTGTTGCTAATTAACTCAACTAAACTAAAACTAAACCAGTCATGCTGGTTTAGACAGAGAGCTGCTGTCTGGTTGGTTTTAAGAATCTTCCCACTCCAACACACCTCATTCTAAGTATTAACAAGCCCATGACAAGGATGTCTGTTGTTAGGGTTAGGGTTAAGTTGAAGTATTTAAAGTAAAACCTTGTTTTGGACCCTGTTGTGTGTGCAGGTATGAGGTTCGGCTGGAGGCCTGCACGCTACTGGGCTGCTCCTCCAGTGACTGGACGTCAGTCCTGACTCTGGAGGCTCCTCCCGCCGGGCAGACTGCTCCCATCTTAGACCTGCAGCCTGACACCACCACCAGCCTTCAAACCACCTTCCTGCTCACCTGGGCGCCCCCAGTGCAGCCCAACGGCAGGATTCTGCACTACGAGGTTTACCGCAGACTGGACCACGGCTCTGATCGACACAGAAGCGACACGGCTGCACCTGTCTGCAGGAACGTCTCCACGTCCTGCAGGGATGAAGGTCTCCAGCCCTACACTGTCTATCACTACCAGGTACCATGATCTGTTCAGAAAAAAAATTACCGTTTCAAAATAGTTAACTTTTAACTATACTTAACTATAGTTAACTTTTTATTTTACATTTTAAAAGATGTACTGAAGAAAATAAACATACTCCCATACACTATCAATCACTAATAAATGTTAAATTTAATATTACAACATCAGGTGATGTTAACAAAGAGGAAGGAGAGAACAGTTTAAATGTAAGTTTATATACACGTGGACCAATCACATCACTTTCCATCAAAAATATGTCCTCCATTAAAAACAAACAGCTCATATATCACAGTCTGGTGTTTTTCAGGCTACAAAAATAGACCATTAGATAGATAGTCTATAAAAAAAGTTGCAGAAAGGCAAAAATGACAGAAAAATAGAACCACATAAATACAACATAAACAAGCATCAAATGAATGACGTCCAAATAAATAAACATAATAAATAAATTATAATAAATAAATACATCCAATCAGCTGTCGGAACAATATCATAGAAATACACGGAGATCCAATTAATCATTAAGACCTTTTGGAGTCATTTTAACAAGTTATATTTTCCATTTTATACTTTATACAAAAAGTAGATTTTAGAGATTTTAGAATAAAGAAGAAAAGTAAACAGAAAACAATAGCAACAATACATGGAGAGACACTAGTTTCTCTTAAATCAATGACATTTTGTTTCTCATCATTTACGATTTATATTTATACAAAGGTGCTACATAGAGCGGAAGGTCAGTTATAAATATACATTTCTTTTGTATGTGGTAAAGATTATTCTAGATTTAGACCAGGAGATTGAATTAAAGAATATATACAATAGAATTTCCACCATGTCACGAAACAGGAAATAGAAAACAAGAGTGTGCTGTGTTATATTTCTATTACACAGATAGAAATATTTTTGGGGATGCAACAGAGCTTACAACATGTTTTGAAGAAATATCACATCTCTCAAATAAGACAAAAATATAGGAAACATGATGTTTATTAGCCAAGGAGGGAGCAGTATTGGTTTATATTTTGATTGAAACTGTCAGTCAGTCAGTCAGTCATTTTCTATACCTGCTTATTCCTCATTAGGGTCGCAGGGGTCTGCTGGAGCCTATCCCAGCGTGTTACGGCGAGAGGCAGGGATACACCCCAGATGGTCGCCAGCCAATCGTGGGGCACACACACCATTCACTCACACACTCACACCTATGGGCAATTTAGAGTTGCCAATTAACCTGAGCATGTTTTTGGACTGTGGGAGGAAGCCGGAGTACCCGGTGAAAACCCACGCAGACACGGGGAGAACATGCAAACTCCACACAGAAAGGTCCCAGACCCCGGACCAAGGAGGTCTTGAACCTGCGACCTTCTTGCTGTGAGGCAACAGCGCTAACCCCTGCGCCACCGTGTCACCCTGATTGAAACTGTATAAAACTATATTAAACAATTTTACAATATATACATATAGGTACTGATTCTGAATCAGAGCTGCAAAAAAGAACTTTTCTGATATTCGATTATTCTATTGATTATTGCAATGAATAATCAATATATGTTTGGTCCATAAAATGGTGTAAAATGCTGATCAATGTTTCCAAAGCTGAAGATTCACCCTAAAATGTCTTTTTTTACCCAGACCAACAGTCCACAACCCAAAGATCATCAGTTTACTATATATCTACTTTATAGAAGAAATAGTGGGTGATTAATGTGATTTAACTAATTGATTAATTGAATAATTGTTGCCACTCTAAAGTCAAAACATATAAATGAATCTTTACACTGTCAGTCTATCTGAATTTCCCTCAAAGCCATGAATAATTACTAAACCCAATATGACTGTACCTTTGACCTTTTAACTTTCCTCTGAAGGACGATTAATCAACTAATCATTGTAGCTCGAGTTTTAGGAATGTACAAATGTTTTCATTCCACATAAGCATGTTTTAAAATCGAAGGAATATTAAGGGAAATGTTCAACTAACTTTCTCAGATTGTTCGTAAAACCATAAGTAATCATAGTGTTAATTTTACGCAGAAAAACATGGCAATGAATTGATTAATTGATTAATCAACTAGTCGTTGCAGCTGTAGTCTGAGATATTAGTTATTATATACTGTAGAGCAAGAAATAAGAATTCCAGTAAGAGAAACAGTGTTCAGCAATCTACTTATGTAGTTGTCACTACTGAAAACATAACGTCCATCTTTTTGTCCTCTGCAGTGGACGAATTAAATGTTTTATTGTGATTTATGAAGCTTATTTTGAGATGAGATCTGCTGTGACTGACACATTAGAGGATGTGAAGTGTTTTCACAATGAAATGTTTTTTTTCCAAAACTACACACACACACACACACACATACACACACTTGAGCTGATAGAGACATCTATCCATACATGCCAAAACACATACACACACTAACAGAAAGTAATCAGACAGGTGTTAAACAGTGCAGTCCATATTCATGCTGCTGTGCTGTGTGTTGATACGCTAATTGACAGGCTAGCCCTCTGGAAGCAACAATAACATTAGCATTCCTAGCTGTCAGTGGTGCGAGCCCAGGCCGCACAACCTGTGTAATTGATTGAGTTTGCCTGATTGTGGCGCCATCTTTATTTACGAGGGTCCTAATTTATGACAGGAAGAGGGAGGGAGGGAGGAGCTTTGGGAGATGACAGGCGGGCAACAGAGCCATTAATCACCGGGCCCTCACAGTGCCCCACTTCCTGATTACCAGCCAGCCAATCGAATTAACTGTTAGCCTCCTTGGTAACAGAGCTTGTATTGGAAAGACCTTTTAATGGTGACCGCTACACGTCCCCTGAGGATCCTCCGACGGGGGGTTTGGGGTCCGCGGACAAGGTGGTGGAGTGTGTTTGTGTCTGTATGTAAATGTGTGACACGTTTTTATCCTCCTTTTCCATTTCTGTTCCATTTCTGTCCACTTCCTGACCGTCTGTCCGTCTCCCCGGCTGTTTTTATTTAGTTGTTAATCTGCTGGCGTGCAGCTGCTGCTTCCTCCTCTCTCTCCGTGTTTCAGCCGTACACAAGGACGATAAGTCAGCTGCATTTAGCACAGCACAGTGCAGAGAGAGAAATCATATTAGGCTAATTACACTGGGTCATAAGCTCCTATTGACAGCTTTATGCTTGGTTTTAATTACTGCCCACTTTCACACAACTTAGCCCCTTCACCTCAAGTAGATGCACCCGCCAAGTTGCTCCGTGGGCCAATCAGGGAGCCCGGACTGGCTTAGCAGTCATGCCGGCCAATTAAAAGCCGCCGATAGTGTCTGGAAGTTTCCTGAAGTCGTTGGTTGCCATGGCGGCTCATTTGCTGCCATGGCAGCTAACAGGGTGTATTTTTATTTTGTGTCTAATAAGCCGAATCACGGCCCAATCGGAGATGAGAGAACAGGAGAGGAGTGAAAGCAGTAAAGTATGGAGATGATATAAGGACGCAGAGATGAGTTCTACCTTTTAGCAGCGGATCAAGGGCAAGGTGAACTAGGCAGCGTCAGCTGGGAACTTCTCTCTGTCACAAACTTTTTAATCAAGTCCAAAGCCTTGCGTCACGCTGTGTTGCTACCGTGGGAAGAACATGGCTGTTGCCGGGTAGAAATCTTTTTATTGCAAGTTATAATTTTGTATGATGGCAGCAGCAAATTAAATTGAGACTCTTTAAAGCAACAAGTCATAATTTAAGTGCTGTCACTTGACATGTAAGAGAAAAGTTTTCTTTGGCCTGACGCTGTTGCTTTTCTTCCTGTTAAAGAAAAGCTCTGCTCCCTTAATGTGCTGCTGCAAGTCTCATCAAACAATAACAGTACAACCAAAAGTGTCATAGCAACTGACATTAGTAAAATATATGTTAAATATTAGTGAAATTATGTTAATTTAAGGTAAACTTAGAGGTGGAGGAAGTACTTTACTGGAAGTACTGTAAAATTAGTCATCTAAACATATTCAATAACAAGTCCTGAATTGAAAGTGTTCAATCAGCAAAATGTATATAAAACTAAAAGTACTCAATAAACAGAGTGTTATATTATAGTATTTTATCCTCTTAAGATGCACCCCATTTAGTCTTATTTGTGAAACTGGCATGTCCAATTTGTAAGTAGCACAGTTCCTACAAGTGATTCTAAAGCCCTGGCTATTGGCTATCAGATTTCATCATCAGGTCTCATCATAAGAAATTTCAATTGGGCACTGCTGTCCATCAAACCAAAGGTGGTCACAGTCACAGTCCGTTCTCATTGGCTTTCCGGCTGCTATCTCCTGACCCCATGCTTCACTTGGCTCATGCTCATGGCTATCAATGGATGCAAAACAAATGAATAAAGTGTAGTATTGCTGTAAATGACCCGCCCATGTGTTTTGAGAGACCATCCTTCTTGTTTTAATCTATAAAAATAATAATAAATAAAAATTAATCATTAATATTTCAGTTTATCAATGTGGAGCCAGTATGAGACACTTTATGTATAATAGTAATAGAACAGCATACTAAAACAGTCAGATAAAAATATTGGTGAAAATAATAACTGAAATGTAGTGGACAAAGTTTAAAGTAGCATCAGATTGAAATACACAAGTAGAGTACAATTACAATATTCAGGGATGCGATAATGCCACTTTTCTCCAAAACGAGAAACTCAATCAATTGAGTACTTACCAATAACAAGTAGACACAATCACACATAGTTACTTTGAAATTCTTTTATTTTTCCATAGATCTGCTCTGTTATTTGAATAATATTACTATGCATATTAGGCTAGCTCTCTATCTATCTATCTATCTTCCTATCTTCTCAGTAGTTTTTTCTTGTACATGGGTGACTGTCACAAGTTTCACTGATGTAGCAACACAAATTTAACAAAATTGTCATATACTGACATTCAGCATTAGTGGTTTTATAAACATGGCACTGCGTAGCACATACAGAAAGACCACTCACACACCCATACACACACACACATGCCATTCCTACACACATGCATTCCTACTTAGAGTAGATTAATAGTACAAGTACTGCATCATAATATTTTGCATCTTTCACAGAGTGTGAATTTAAAAAAAAACATGGCCTAAATATAAAAATGTGTTTTATCTGTTCTCAGTTTGCTGCTATTAAGCAAATATTTTTACTGCAGAGTAGAATCTTACAGCAACAGATTGTGTTGGAGAGTGAAATACCTGCAGGTAGAAAACTGTTGTTGGTGTGTATGTCGTAAAAGTAATTGCACCAATTGGATTGTTTTTATTTGCGAGCATGGAGATAAATGAGATGAATGAAGATGATAACTGCCTCATAGGAGAATAAATGAAGAATAAATTTGACTTTATGTATTATTATGCTACAGGTACAATGTCCAGATGGATATTTACCATCATTGTCCATAATGCAGCCTGAGGGCTGCTGAGTTTTTGCTGCTGTGAGTCTATATTTAGAATAAAGTTTGAGCATCAACACAAATACTATGGTAACACTTTACTTGACTTCATAACACATCCATAGCAGCTGCCATAAACTGCACATAAAACATTCATGACTGTTTAAAGAGACATAACTCAACATTCATACCAAACCTTTGGTGACCCCTCTTCCACAAAGTTGTCCCCCCCCCAAAAGTCTTTGTAAACATAAATAATTTTAAATATTGTAGAAACGTTGCTAACTAAAACAATGTGTTTCTTAATTGTTATGTCATAAAAAATTATGACCCCCTCTTCTTATTCCTAAAAGTGGTTTGATCCAGATGCTGTTTTCCCACAGACCTACGTGGAAGAAACTACTCAAACTAACATGTAAAAGCCAGTAAGTCATTTATTACACCACATGTTAAAAAGTTGTCTAAAATCAGCCTCTTTTTTTAATAGTTAGGTAGGTTAAGATTAGACCTAATGATTGTTAACAGGCTCTAAGGATGTAAGTTATCATCGCGGCAGTGACTAGGGGGAGGGAGGAGGGAACAAAAAGAAGAGTAGAGAGAGAATTTTCATATTTTTTCCCTCATTGATTCATGATTTCATTTGTCCATAAATATATAAAGAAGGAACACTGCTATAACTACTATTATTATTTTTAATACCATTGTTTAAAACATTAGCAAGAAGAGGATAGAGCCAGATTATTATAGTAGTATAGTGTTTTTATTTATTAGTAGTATTAGTATTTAATTTTTTTTGATGTCCCCTCCACAAATTATTCTCTTAAAATGTATTGCTTATTGTCCCCCCATCAATGAAATAGGATTTTTGCCCCTGGTAATCTCAATTCACAGAAGTACTTAGTAACTCCCTTTTGTTTTTTAAATAGTGTGAATGTGACGAAGAAGTCGGGTGTCTGGAACAATTTTCAACTGAACCTAACTTGAGGTCTGAGTTGTGCTTGGCATCAGCTTTCTTTTGGTTGTCATAGTAATGCACATCACCTCTAGTCAGGGTGTGGTTGGTGTTCCTGAAACAGATACCACCACGCACACTGTGTTGTGTGGTTTATGTATCGCCCTCCTTTACTCTGTGGGTTGCTTGAAAACAGTGACTCCCAATCAATTTGTGACATTCAGTTTTCACCACAGATTGAACAAATGTTGAACAACTGATTTTTTAAATAAAATGTACATTTTTATATACAGCCAAGGTCTACAAAATAAATGTTAAAGTTGTATGAATGTATTGAAACTGTAATGAAACAACGCAACAAAATTATGCAGCCACCAACTACTAAAGGGGGGTCTGCACCACCACTGTAGTTACTGTGTAACTGTAGTATAACTGCAGTGTAATTGCATGCTAAGAAGAGGGTAACAGTGCTTCTATTTATTGGGAAATTTAGTTCAACTTAGACACAAATTAGATACTTAAAGATCATAGATGTTGGTGTGTCATGTGTTCATAAATATGATATATATTATAATATATGACTAATTTTTGTGGATTTATTACTTATAGTTCTTGGATGAAAGTTAGACATACATTGATGTGCATTTTACAGAGGTAAGTTTGGTACCTCTCTCTTTGTCTTTAAAGAGAGAGACAGAGACAAAGAAAGAGTTTGTTCATATTAAAGAATTCTTCTAACGTTTTTGGAATGTTGTACTTCAAGTTGTGTGATCTGACGTTTCTTTTGAAAAATGTAAGTTGTTCAGTAGTCATACTGGTTCAATAAAAAGTATATTACTAAATTTTTCCAGTTTTGCCAGACAAGATTTTTGCCATGAAGGAATACATTATTTATTATTTCCCAAGCTGCTGAGTGGTCTCAAATACATTTCTGGTTTGTTAAGTGATTGAAGCAAATAAAAATTGACCATAGGTGTGAGTGAGTGTGTGAGTGAATGGTGACCATCTGGGGTGGATCCCTGCCTCTCACCTGTGATGTGCAGATCCCTGTGACCCTAATGTGGAATAAGCAATTATTTTAGATGCACCTGCACTAAACACTGAACTAAACAAACTAATCATGTGTGTCAAATAATTAGAATATATAAAATGTTTGGGTTTTCATTATCTGTAAAATATAATCCTCCAGTTTTCAAGAAATAAAGACTTTTTTTTACAATGTGTAATGAATCTATATAATATGAGCGTCACTTTCGGAAATGACTGACAAGAAATATTAAACTATTTCATGATATTATTATTTAAGATGAACCTACATAATCCTCTGCTGGATTATTGCATCTGTAGCTGGACACTGAAACGGCAACAGGATTTTATGCAAGAAAAAAATACCAAAATATTCTTGTTCTCCAGATCTGTGTAAGAAAACCTGATCTACAGAACTTAACTCCTTTCTATATGCAGGCTCATATAAATCCATAAAAACAGAAACAAAGCTCTGTCCATCTCTTTGTGTCTTCTCCTCCCCATACTCCTCCTTGTTCTCGTCTTCCTTGTCCTCCTTGTCCTCCCCCACACACACACTCCCAGTCTCTTCATCGTCCGTTCTTCTTCTCCTCTCCCATCTCAGTCCATCTGTGCTGTCACTTAGATCAATCAGCCTGATTGATCACGGCCTAATTGACTATTATTGAGGTTAATTCAACTCTTAACACATTTCGTGCACATGCATACACAGGAAACTCGCCATCATAGCCGTCACAAAAAATATCACATGCACACACACACACACACACACACACACACACTCATCTCAACACCAAAGCTCAGACTCATCCATCTGCCTTCTTCACCACTTCTGACAGGCTACAGATGACTTACACATGCAAATCTCCACCCTGCCTGACCTGAGCTGTGTACACCCTCTAATTATACCAACACAAGCACACAAATAAGATTTGTGTGTGTGTGTGTGTCTGTGTGTGTGTGTGTGCGTAGATAACTCCTTGATGAAGGTGAAAAGTACTTGTCATGCAGATATGTCAGTGTTGGTTTGCATGGTGAAAAGGTTTTGCTCTCAGTGCTGATAGTAGTTTTGATGGATGATCCGATGAGTCGACGTCCGTCTTCCTGGTCGCTGTGGTGCATGCTGGGTAATTAAGAGACTCTTTCATTAAGAGTTCATCAAAGCCAAATGATGGACAAGGAAAAAGTTTGTGTTTGTAAAGATAATGAATCAGTGAGTGCCTGGCTGCTTCACTCTGTTCAATTCAAATGATCTTTATTGACAACATCAGGAATCAATAATACTAGATCAATACATTTCATAAATTACTAGAAGAAAAGCAAGAAAATCTGTGTGTGTGTGTGTGTGTGTGTGTGTGTGTGTGTGTGTGTGTGTGTGTGTGTGTGTGTGTGTGTGTGTGTGTGTGTTGTTTGTGTTTTTTTGTGTTGTTTCTATGTGTTTGTGTTATATTGTTGTGTGTTGTAACGCTGTGTTTGTGTATACATATTGTATTTCTGTGTGTATGTGTGTGTTATATTGTTTGTGTTGTATTATTGTTTGTGTGTTTATTATGCTTCAATATAGATAACAATATAATATAATATAATAAATACTAAACACCACAGAGATCTTTATTAATTCAGTATTAACTCTCACTGGTCGTTTTCATTATGTGCTGATAGTTTGTAAACATGAATGAGTGAGTTATGTTTGTTTGTGACTATCAGCTGTGGGCGGTGAACTCAGCTGGTCGCTCTGCGAGTCCATGGATCAGTGGGAGAACAGGCCCCGCCCCCCCCGATGGCGTCGGCCCGCCCCGTTTCTTACGCATTTCAGCAACCTCAGCGGTCGTGGAAATTCCTGCTCCAGTTCAACCCAACGGGATCATCAGCATGTTCCGGATCTTCTGTCTGGGCCAGGACAGCAACCACACACTGGTAAACAGCTCATAGTGTCACAAATCACTTCCTCAATCAATAGAATCAATAGATTCTGAGGTTTGATGACTGTTGTCACTCATCCTCTCTCCAGTGCTTTATTCTTCATCGCTGCTCCACCCACTACCTGTTTATTATAATTTATATAACACTTTATTATAATATAACCACCCCCCTGTACTGAAAGTGTCTGTTTTGTGCAGCTGTCAGAGGGAACATCCCATCAGCAAACACTGCACAGTTTACATCCTTACAGCAGCTACTGGGTCGGAGTGGAGGCCTGCACCTGCTTCAAGGTAAATAAACTAAAACAGAGTAATGTGTCTGTAAAAGGTATTTTTGGTTTGGTATGGTAGGTTTGTACTTTTCCCTGAATATTCCCCAGCACACAAATCTACTAGGGCGACACGGTGGGGCAGGGGTTAGCGCTGTTGCCTAAGCAAGAAGGTCACAGGTTCAAGACCTCCTTGGTCCTGGGTCTAGGACCTTTCTGTGTTTAGTTTGCATGTTCTCCCTGTGTCTGTGTGGGTTTTCACTGGGTACTCCGGCTTCCTCCCACAGTCCAAAAACATGCTCAGGTTAATTGGTGACTCTAAATTGCAGCAGATTCCAGCAGACCCCTGCGACCCTAATGAGGAATAAGCAGGTATAGAAAATGACTGACTGAGTGACTGACAAATCTACTACAGCTGGAGTTCTAATTAGTAATATTTACTATATATATATATAGTTGAATACATTCATTTCAGTTGCTATATTCATTTGTAGTGCTACTAACTACTGTCCTGTTAGTCGATTAATCTATTGATTGATTAATTGATTAATGGACAGAGCAGGAAACCGCCCAGCTCTGCTAGGTCATCGGAATGTTCATGGTTATAGATGAAGAAACAAGCCCTCTACAGGAGATCCTAAAGAAGCATCCTAAGGTTTGGATGGGGAACTAGGCAGTATGTAAAGCTGACAGTCAAACCCAGCAGCAGTAAGACCTGTACCATATGCCATCAGACTGAAGATTGAGGCAGAGTTGGACATATTGTTGGACAGTTTAGTCATAAGTTAGGTTCTAGAACCTGTGAGTACCAGCAAATGGGCTATTGTGTCTGTCAAAAGGACAGTGCTCCAAGAATCAGTGATGGTTTTATTTTTATAAATTTTTTATGGTCACTTTTAATCATGGATGAAATAAATTACACTGAGCCATTTCTGGTGGCTGGGCCTGGATGCTGCTATAGAGGAGAACTGAAAGAAATTGAGAAACTAAGCAGCTGGCATCATTACATCCGTGGAACTGGCCTGAAGATCCATGGCAGAGAGAGACATGTTCCTAGTGGTCATTGATGCTCATACAAATGGCCAGAAGTTGCTGTGATTCAGTGATGTGTCTTCAGAGAAAACTATTAAAGAGCTAAGGTCTATTTTCAGTCATTTTTGTCTACCATAACAACTTGTTAGCGGTAACGCCCCACAGCTAGTGTCTGAAGAGTTCAAGACAATAATGGAAGAGAATGGTATTCAGCAGGTAAAATCTGCACCTTATCACCCAGCCACAAATGGGCTTATGATAATTACAATCATGTGTACAAGCTACATGCAAGCTCTCAAGTCCTCTAACAGCACAGAGTCCTTCTACCAATGTCTCTGACATGCATTTTTATTGTCATAGAAACGCACCTCATACCACAACAAAGGTGGGTCCTGCTTCGTCAATGTCCAAATGGAATGACGAGCAAAAGAAAAGTTCCAAACATTCACAGCAGGAGATAAGGTGCTCAGTGGTGTTATTGGCGTTTTGACCAGCTGCTCCAATCATCTTGTTTATGTGATGGTGCATCTCAGAAATTGTCCCTCGTTGCTGAGCTGGAGGTTCGGCAGAGGCAACATCAATCCTCAGAACAGCCATAGAATAAACATTCAGGAATGGAATTCAGCCTGCTCTAGTGCCTATTCCAGGCATTACTCCAAGCCCAGGGCTCACTCAGTCCTCACCAATAGACATTTTAACTGACTTGACTACAGGTTGTACTCAGTCAAGAAGAAACAGACGACCCCCTGACAGACATTGTAGTGTAGCGACTAACCGATTACATCAGGGCAGAATAAACCCCAGGATTCAGTCTGTGTAGGTAATCTACCCCCTCTCTGTATTTAAGGCAAGTTCTATAGCCTTTACATGTTTATTAAAAACGTTGGATTGTGGATTATGGATTTGAAACAGAGACTTAACTGAAAATACAGGGCAAGTAAATGGTTTGACTTTTATCAAGGGAACATCAAAAGTAAAGGGGGAGGAATATGTTATACAGCTTTTTTGGAGGAGAGTCAAACTATCTGGTACCAATTAATTGTTATACCTCTATTCATTTATTTTTGTCAGAGGTTTTCAAACATTTTCACTAGAGGCTCAGTTAATAGAGATGAAAAAAATATCACAGTAGTTAAATTTCATTAATTATCAGGTGGAGAAAAGAGCCTGAATGTGTCTTTTTGTTAAAGAGTTCAGAAATGCTCTTTTTTGGGTGATTTTACAGAGGCATAAACTAATAAAGGCATGTTTGTATGTATTCAGTGATGTCTGAGGTTACTTCAAACAGCAATATTTGTCTATCTTGGTGTACAACATAATCATGATCTCATAAGCCATGAAAACTTTCTCAGACTTTGGACATGTTGTCTACCAGGAGTCCATAGAATCTGAATGTGTTTACAGTGCTGTAGTCAGGGACCGGTGCGTGAGCTCCGTACCTTGGCCGCGCCCCCAGCCCATCAGGCCCCTCCCCGTCAGGTCACCCTGACCTCCCGCTCTGTTCGGATGGAATGGGCGGAGCCTCTAGCACCTAACGGAGTCATTGAGAGGTGAATAGAAAACATGAAAATTTAACAAAACACAGCAGTGGTCAGATGTGATTAATGGATAATCTGCCTGTGTCCAGCTGTGAGCTGCACCTCAGATCCAGCTGCCCGCAGCCACCCCAGCCTGTAACCAGCCCCTGTGCACAAGGACCAATAGAAATCTGCTTTTTCGGGAAGAGGCGGAGCTACAATGTGACAGGTAGGTTCATCCTTGTCACTACACTGAAACTCTGAAATGTTCTGACGTACTTTACAATAAAAAAAATATATATATATATCTTTTTTTTGGTATTATCTAATCTATTATTAGATAATCTATTATTTGCAAGTATTTCATACTTTGGTTTTGTATATGTTAATAATCTGATCTTTAAACATGTTACACAATTTAATTTTATTTTCACAACTATTCTTTAAATTAACTCATAATAAATGAGATAAACATCTGTTTTACAATTGTTCTGAACTTTGTTTTATCGAACACACTAGTTCTAAGTTCACAGAGACTCTCTGATTTGACAAAACCTGTGGACACAGTCAAGCATTCTTCTATTTTTTATTAAACATTTTTTTATAAACATAATTTGGGCAATTTGAAAATCCACAAGATCAACAGATTTAAGGGTGTTTGAATTATAAATAATTTATTAGTATGTTCACATTAATCTGCTTTGTGTATGATCTTGATCATTCTTTTCTGCAAAATCAATTTCAAATCATCAGAATTCTCAGTGGTGACTCTTTTATATAATAATATGTACTGTATATAATCTGTTATATGTTTTATATAATAAATGACCATGCTCTTATCTAAGAACATTGCTGCTTTTTATCAGGCTGCTATTGTACATAAGAAGTTGTTTGTAATTGCTTGCCTGGCTCAATAAAGTTTAAATAAAAAATAATTGAGAGGAAGGAAACAGCATCAGACTAGAAGTTTTACTTTGGAATTCTCATTTTTATTTAGCCAAATTATCTACATCTTTGATTAATTTGATTTAATTTTGATTAATTTAATTTAATACATCTCTACAGCTTCTACGTAATTATTTCATTTTACTCTTGTTTATTATTAACTCTTATTTTTTGTTACAATATGGTATTTGTTACTTTTGTTGTTGTTTTTTAATATTAAATATTTCATTTTATTTGTTATTTTATCTTCATTTAGGGGGGAGTTTCTTTGCATTAAGCCTGTTTTGTTTATTACCTCTTCAGCACTTTCTATATAGTTTTTCCTATGATCTTGTTTTTGTATTTTGATGCAAAAATAAAAAAAAAAATGTCTCTGTAATTAAAGCTGTAGATAAAAACTGAGTTTTTTCTGTGTATGACTGCAGGTCTGCAGCCATATTCCAGCTATGAGCTGCGAGTCGCCTGTTTCAACAGCATGGGCAGTGCCGCCTCCAACTGGACGACAGTCACCACTCTGTCAGAAGGTGACCCTCCAGCTCCCAGCTCATCTCCTACAGGAAGTAGATTGTGTTGAACTCACCGGATGTTTGTGTGTGTCCTCGCAGCGCCACAGTACCTGTCTCTGTTCTCCGTGGACAGTAACCTGACCCTGATCTGGCTGGACTGGGCCCAGTCCTTCTCCCTCAATGGGTACCTGAGGGAATACAGCGTCACCGAGAGCCGCCTCAGGGTCTACACGGGATTCTACAGCTACCTGCATGTTCCACGCACCTCACAGAAAAGTGAGAGCCTACACATACACACACATACACACACACACACATACATACACACACCAAATTCATACAAAGTTGTTTTGAGGAATCTTCAGTAAGCATAGTTTGCATAATTAGAGAAATATCCACATTAATGCTATAAAACAAAATCTAATTCCTTGTGTTTTTAAAGAACTGTTGAATAAAACCATTAAAGAACTTGGAAAAAAAAATATTAATTTATCCTCCACAGTGTTTCTAGAAAATAAAATTTAGAGAGACACGAGTTTAGAGAAATAGGAGGAGTTCAGGGAGACAGACAGACACATCAAGTCTATTTTATTTGCATAGCCCAAAGTCACAACGTGCCTCGATGGGCATCATAGTTTGCGGCACACCCATCCTTAGACCCTCACATCAAGACAAGAAAAAACTCCCTAAAAAAATCCCTTAACATGGAAAAAAGAGAAAGAAACAGAGGAGAGATCCCTCTACCAGGATGAACAGGCTGCATGTGAATGGGATGAAAACAATCTATTTACAATAGGAAAAGAGTTGATATGACATTAATTAGAATAACAGACACAATATTGAAATATTATTATATTACTAAAAATATTGATTAATATTCAGGGTGTATGTGGAGGACAGGAGGAGTTCAGAGACTGAATGATGTTATTGATCTTCATCAGAAGTTGAATATACAGTTAACATCAGCTTTAATTTTTCCTGAAATAAAAGACATCTTTGTTTCCCTTCATGTTAAATCTTCTAACTTTACCTTTATTTTCAGGTTTATGAGTCTAGATTCAGAATAATTACTTAACGTCTGTGGTTTTCTCAGCTCTGTCCTTCCAGGTCACTTGTACCACAGACAGTGGCAGCGCCAGTACTCCCACTATCAGATACAGCCCTGCTACAGGCCTCGGTAACACACACGCACACACACGCACACAAACACACACACACACACACACACACACACACACACACACACACACACACACACACACACACACACAGAACCTGACATTAGTATATAATATCAGAAATGTATATCTTTTATTTTCTATTCCTCACTTCAGTGAATTTCACATGACAAACATGTTTTATGAATATTTAACATGTACATTTCTATATTTTAGATCCAGTTGAAGGCGACAATGATAAACAGGGCGTCAGCATGTCAGTGAGTCCTGTTTACTCTGAGCTGTGGTTCATTCTGCTGCTGGCTCTGCTGGGTCTGTTCCTGTTGGCTCTACTGCTGGGTCTGATTCTACAGAGGTACACAGATAGAACACTCAGCATCCACTGTCAACAGTTTTAGGATAAAAGATGTTACAAGTAGTGTTTTTCGTCACTTGTAGAGCGCTGAGGAAGAGTCCGTCAGCCAGAGAGCGCCCCCCACTGGTTACACTGGAAAAGACGCGGAAGACTCGAGGAGAAACGTACAGGGTGAGAGAAACAGACATAAGATGGATAAAACAGGAGGGAGAGGAAGTTTGGGAACAAGGGAGAAGACAGAGAGAGAAACTGGCAGGTGGAGGGAAGAAAAACTGTGTCACTAGTGTTCGACTGTTTAAAATCACAAATCTAAACTTTTTTCTGCAGTTTGTACATATTTAAAATCTCCCCTCTTTACATCTTTGCAGCCAGTTGTGAGTTAATCTTTGTGCCACCAGAGGGAGCTGAAGGAACCAGGTTCCCTGCAAAGTTCTCTTGCACTGAAATGAATGGACATTTGTCTCTGGCTCCCTGCAGACTAGATGTGGATGTCATTAGATGTATATTAACAGACAATGATAATTTTATTAAGCCTGAAGTTAACATGTCTCCTTTCTTGTTTAGACATTTGTTTGATGCCTGGATCCTTACAGGATCTCCTCTTTCCTCTTTTTGTTCTTATTCTGATGCTGTGATCTGCTTTATAGACAGCAGATACTCCATTTATGCCCTATAGATACTGTAAATTTATAAAGCAACATACAGTAATCTGTGTACAAGATTCATGAGTAAAAGCACCATTGCACTTTATCTCTTAAATCAGTCATCATGATCAATACAACAGACATATCCATCAGGTCTGTGGTTTGTTTACTCCAAACAAATTAGATTTTTATACCTTGTGTTTACTTTTTACCCTCATACCATGAAATGCATGACATCTTTACATTCTTTCAATCTTTTTTCTCTTGTCTCTATCCCCACCCCAGAGGCCCTGTCCTGAGTTTTGTTCTAAACATCCCTCTGGCTCTGTTCTTCTCCCTGATCGTCTCAGAGTAAGACTTTTTTTCTACTTTTACTGTCCAACGTTAAATAAAAACTTTATTGTTCCCCTGCAGTTTGACACTGTAGCCGGCTGTGTTGAGATCAGCAGCGTTAAACTTAAAAGCTTCACAGTTTTCACTGAGGTACGAGACTGTGAGTGTGTGTAGGTTTTCTCTGTAGATGCATGGTCTGTGTGTGACAGAAATGATGCACGATTTCATCTTCACACTCCATCATATGAAATGTTGTGTTACAGTGGCTGCTTTGTTTTTGTAAAATAAGACAGATGCTGCAATTTGTCCACAAATACAGTTTAGACTTTGAAAATCATCTTATGCATCAAGTGTTTTTCTTGCATCTGACATTGAAAATTGTTTTTTTTACCCTGTGTATGTGTATATATAAAATCCTTTAGCTGCATGTGTCTGTTGTTGTGATTTATTTTTTTAAAGAATTGATTTCCTCTCCTTCATGAGCCAGAGGTGTGGTTGTGTATTGTTGCGTTCTACTGCCCTCTGCTGGAGGATTACTGACTCAACCAGGATATCATATTAAAGACTGTATGGATATTAACAGATATTGAAGGATAATACAACAATGAGAGATAGTGTAAACTTCAGTTCAAGAATTTCTTCTTTTTAGCTTTAGAAAAAAGTATGTAATTTAATTGGAGTAGCATCCAGGTTTTGAGTTTAGAATTTAGTGTTTTCAAACTATTGTCCCTATTCTCCTTTCTAAAATATGAAATTCAAAATTTCTAAAAATAAATTGTTTTTATTCATGACCAAATTTGTTTTTAAAAAAATGCAGCAATATCTTTCAACTGCAAAATAAAAAAAATATTAAACGTGTCTGAACATGTTGAGTTGAGTTCTGCAGTGATATAGTTTTAAAAAAATGAGAGAACAATAAGAAACAGGTGATATTTTCTGCATTAGTAATCATTTATGGCTGCGTTCATCATTGTTTCTATAGAAAGAGTGAATAAACAAACCTGCACAGACTTTGGGAAAATTAAATTATTTCAACTTTTTCAATTCATATTTGGTTTCTATTTATAAAATCAACAAAACAATAATACAATTGTATTTATTGAGTATGTTGAGGGACACTGGTCTGGAAAAGTCTGATTCTGAAATGGAAAATACTTGAAACTGTTGAATTTTTAGCGAGTGGTTAGAATCCTTCTAGAGATGGAAAATATTTGCATATTTTATCTCTTTTTTTCCTTTATTAGTCATTTATCTTTTAAATGAAGATCTATGATCTATAAATGAAGTTGTTGAGGAGTGATGGTGAACACTGAAGACTGTTTTAAACTGACTGATCTATAATGAACAGGTTAACTATGTGAAGACTTGTGTTTTTCAGGGTCTGACGGATACTAAGATAATCAGCAGCAGCTCCCGTTTCAGTCCTGTTTCTGTCCTGCGAGCTCAACCTGACCTCGGTCAGGCCTTTTCCCAGCATCCTCTGCACCGCAGCGTCAGTCAGCTGATCGACAGGAAGTCGCTGATGATGGAAGAAGGAAGCTGGGACAACCCGATGGGACAGGACTCTGGACTGGTGAGTACAGACACAGGTTTATGGTAGATTAGTGAGTTAAAATTTTGCTTGTGTTTACTATAAACAAGCATAAAACATTACAGTATAATATAAAATAAAGGTATTTTAAAGACCACAATAGTCTGGCCACCTGTGTGGGATGGATCTCTGCCTCTCACCTACAGCACGTCCACATGGCCCTAGTGAGAAATAAGAGGTATAGAAAATGGAATGGAATGGTATTTAAACCAGTACTCACTTTATATATTGTCCTGTCCACTCATACATGACATGAAACACATGCAAAACAAACATTAACACAATTTTCCTATTACAGAAGAAACACCTAAGAATCAAACATAATTATGAAACATCTCTTTATTGGTCTTTCTTGGATTAAATACTTTTAGTTGGATGATGTAGCTGAACTGTTCTGATAATGTATAAGACTCATTATAACTTACTTCAATTCAGAAGTTATTGAAACTATTGAGTCTGAACTCAAGAGAATAAACCTGAGAACAAACAAACAGATGTTTATCTATTAAAGGGGAAAACTGTAGAATATCCATGACAAAGAATTAGATGAGATGTGACGTCTGGGTTTGAAACGCATAACAAACAATAATTACACAGCAAAACAATTACTGCACAACTAAACATGGACAAAAAATAAATATGTAATTAGTAATGAGTATATAAAAAACAATAAGAACTGCACTAGCACAATGTTCAACTCTAAGGTGGTATATAAATGAATATATATATATATATATATATATATATATATATGATCTAAATGATATTTTGTTTGTATGAGAACAGAAATTATCATTATTATTCATGGGCCCTGCTTATTTTTTACAAAATAACACAGCTCTGATTAAATTCTGACACGTCGCAGGTGTAAATAATGAAATAAGTGACTGGTTCTGGTTCTGGTTTTGTGCGTTTACTGCTTCACTATTTTTAACCTCATCTGTATGTTTCTTGTTTCTGATCTAATGCTGTGATCTTATATATTTTTTTTCAGTATGTGGAGGAAGATGAGTTCACTGACAACATCAAGGCTCTGAGTTCTGTGAAAAAGGAGCAAACCATGTTCACTGACACTCATCTGTAGAACCTGACACCTGCAGCTAATCCACAGCTCATCATGTACCACAATCACAGTTTAGGACCAGTTTCACACAGTAAAATAATAATAATTCCTCCTGTTCAGCAGCGGCTGTGGACAGAGCTGAACAGGCTTTTATAGTGGAAAATATGGAAAAATGAATAAGGAGCATGAAGGGTGTCTTGAAAAATAAAAGAACAAGTTAATTTATTTTTAAATGTGATCATTTTGTATTTAATTTCACTCCTGAATGTTCTGGAACAGCTTGAACAATTCTGGAATATTCCAGTATATATTTCAATAAAAGGTTCCAAATTTAAACATAGAACCAGGAACAGAAAACAATTAAAACAAAAGAATAAATCAAGATATTCTGAACATTTTCTGCAGTTTTCTGCTGCTCCACATCAATGAAGCCGAAACCAGGAAAGTAACAGTTATGACGGTTTTAAATCAAAAATTCTAATTGAAAAAACAAAATAAAAGTTCAAGATTCGATCTTGTAGGAATTGTAAGTAGAAAATGTCCAAATTCTCTGGTTCCAGCTTCTCTTCTCTGATTATTTTCTGGTTTCTTTAGTCTTCTATAATAGTAAACTGATGATCTTTGGGTTGTGGTCTGTTGGTCTGGACAAAAAAAGACATTTTAGGTTAAATCTTCAGCTTTGGGAAACAGTGAGCAACATTTTACATTTTTACATTTTATGAACAAAACATCTAATCAATTAATCATTTCAATAATCAGAATAGTTGTGAGTTGTTACTCCAATTTTAGGTCTTTTTTAGTTGCAGATTTTATATATTTTTTTATCAAAACCTTTATGAAAGTGAACATTTTAAATTAATACCAGATTTAACCTGAGAAGATTTTCTGCTTATTCATTGTTGAAATACATTGCTGTATTTTTCATAGATCAAGATCAAAACTTGAACTTTCGATTTCAAAATATAGTTTTTGAGTTGCAATTATTTTTTTTTCAAACATAATTGATCATGTTGGATTTGGCTTCATACACACTTCCACCTCTAATCAGATGAAGAACCAGGATGTTCCAGGTGTGTTAATAGTTATGCCAAGTGTTTGTAGTCTAGTGAGTTTGAGTCGATCAGCTGTTTGTCAATTATCACCTGTAACTGATCAGCAGCTTTAGTCCTATAGGTGAATAAGTATAAAGTAAATGGCCTTGATGATAGTTGCTGTTAGTTTTGTTTGATGTTGAAAATGCCAACAGTTGTTTTTTTTTGTTGTTTGTTTGTTTTTGTTTTTTATGTCTTAAACATGGCTGAATCACATATGTGCCGTGATTGTGATAATGGGATGTCACTTATAAAAAAGCTGATATTTGTGGACAAACAGTACAGTTTACCTGAATTTACATTTAGATGAAATTACAGAAATGAAGCTTTACATAGTGTAGCTAAATATTTATTTAATAATTTAGCTGAGTAGAGGATTTTTTTTTAATCAAGAACACAGCTGATTTAAAAAAATATCGTACTGTTTAGTTTTTACTGCTCATTAAACATTGTTGTATCTGGATTCTACAGATTGAGACAAACATATCTTCTTCATCAAAACCGAATCATGTGATTTTTCTGTGTGATGTGATGAAATTTTCATGTTTTTCTGTTTAAATTTGAATCCACTGTACTGTTTTAAAACTTTTGTTTTTTATTCTGGCAGTATTATTTATGGTTGTTATATAATAAGTCATATTTCTAGATAATGAATTGATCAATGTTTGTGTTTTTGGGGAAATTATAAAAAATGACCAATGGTCTATAAAATATTTTTCTTCTCTTGTATTTTCTTTCCTCACTCACAGCAAATTAAAACATGTTTAGGTCCTGTATGGTTCACATTTCAATATTTTATATTAATGACACTTTCCTCTGATTGGCTGTGAATGGGGGGGGCTGTATAGGTGTGACATCACAACATCTTTTAAGCCCTGACAGCTGGTTTTAAGGTTCAATTCAGTTGGCTAACATGTACTACATCTATGTAATACATCCAGTATCGTTGGTCAATATTTTGTCCTTTAGATAAGACGTTAAATGGAGGCCCTATTCTCTGTGGTCATTTAAGATCCCAGGACCCTTATGGTAAAGAGTAGGTGGTCCCTGGGATCCTGACTCCGCCCTCAGGTCCTTTCATCATCACTAAGCCCCTCCCACCTCTGAACCTTCCTTTCCCCCCTCAAACTGACATGTAATCTCTATTCTGCAAAATGGCCGCTATGCATCACCCACTAGTGATATCTATCTATATGATGAGGATAATTTCATCTTTTCTTTTATGCATGATTTACTTTACATTTGCTGCTAAAAACAATTTAAATCGGTCTAACTGAATTTAAAAGAGAAAGTGACACCGACCATCTGCAGCAGGTTAAAGTTGTTTTACTGCAACATGAACACAACAAATGTGAATTTAAAAGCAGCAGCAGCTCAAACTTAAAGACACAAATATGTTGCTTCCACATTCAAGCCAAACTTCAGAATATCAAAGCATGAGGATGTAAAAGATTTACACAAAACTCACTTATATAGTTTACTGTACATGAGTATTTCTTCAATGTTATTATGTTTAAATATTCATTTAGAAATACAATTATGAAAGAAAACAATTTACACAAACAGTTTAATGGTGTGTGTGTGTGTGTGTGTGTGTGTGTGTGTGTGTGTGTGTGTGTGTGTGTGTGTGTGTGTGTGTGTGTACATACAGAGTGAAAGACACATTGAACCACAACTGAGAAAAACATTACAATAACTTTTAACTTTTGAGAAGCTGCATTAAATGTGCATCAAAACATTTATTACCTATAAAAAATGCAACTTCTTGTGTTGTTAAACTTGAAGATGAAATGTCCTTTTATGAATATATAATTTTTTGCTGAGTTAGCCAGATGTGCACACACACACACACAGAGGGCCGGTATCTCCATTAAAACTATGCAGCAGTAATTTAGTTTTGCTCCTGTGTCCCTTTAGGGGACATGAAGGCAAGTTTGAAATTAACGAACTGGCAGAAAGAACTGAGGCCTCGTTCAAGGACACGAATATGACAAGGACAAGGACACTTCAACACAGCCACATTCACAGCTACTGTCAGACAGGAGGGAGGGAACGGCTGTGAAAACAGAGCTGCTGGAGTGACTGTAAGGGACAGTATGGCCCTGAGCTACACACACACACACACACACACACACACAGGGATTTTATTAAACTCATAAATCACAATGATGACAGATGACGTCTCGGAGAGGAGACTGTCTGAACGGGAAGGTTAGTGAATTGAAAGCACTCAGGACACACACACACTCCATGACACACAAACAAAACTGAATTTGTGCACTTTGGCTTTTTCAGCTCATCCACACAAACAATGAGCTGAAGGCAGCACTGACTGGCAGCCAGGTCCCATCCAGTTTTAAAGGTGAATTACATATCAAAGCAAATATTAAAGGCCTCAAATGAAAATTACAGTTCCTTAGTTTTAATCCTATGTTCCTGTAATAAATGTAGGGCTGTGATTATTCTGATATCCGATTTAATCGATTACCTATTGACATAATTAATTGATTAGTTATTTGTTCATAAAATGGTGTAAAATATCGATGAACATTTCCCAAATCTGAAGATTCTCTTCTCTTCCCCTTCAAGTCCTCTTGTATCAGTTCAAACCTCAAATTATTAGTTTCTGAAATAAATCATGAAACACTCACAAAGGACTTTTAGAGACGTGATGATTCATTGTCATCATAAATTAAGTTTCAACTATCACAAGAAATGATAATCAATAAATGGATTTGAGTGATTTTTAAGAAGAAAATGTCCAAATTCTTTGGTTCCAGCTTCTCTTCTCTGATTATTTTCTGGTTTCTTTAGTCTTCTATAATAGTAAACTGATGATCTTTGGGTTGTGGACAAAAAATACTTTTAGATCGAATCTTCAGCTTTGAACACTGATCAGCAATTAACACCATTTCATGAACCAAACAACTAACCGATCAATAATTTCAATAATCAATAGTTTAATCAGTATAGATGTTAGTTACAGCTCTGCTGGACTCATGATTTCCAAACATCAACACATCTCAGGTCCTAAACAATATTTTAAATTATTCTGTGTATGATATTTGCCTGGAGTGGAGTTAATAGTACCAAAATACTGCAAACTGAACTGATTTAAGTCAATAATGAGCAAAACTTTATTTCATCACTGTCAGATTATGTCTCTTCACCATTTGAATGTTAAAGAAATAAAACCAACAGATTTAGTGAAACTCTTTAAACTGAACAGACAGTAAATCATTCAACTCTCACACAACCTGTGATCATGTGTCAGTACTGTAGGCAACTGTAAATAATAACAATAACACACACACACATGCACACACGCGCGCACACACAAAGCAGTGTAAACAAACTGATGTTTCCTTGTTGCTCACATCTGGCTGAACTCTAATGTAAACACAGCCAGGGAGGAAGTGAACAGAGGAGAGACAGACTGAATGTGCCAAAATACACCTTTAAACTTATATTGTTTTATATAAAATAAACATTAGCAAGTTACTTAATATTATTAGTCTTAATAGTGCAAGTGCAGTTAGGTCCAATAGCATCAATATAGGCTTTATATATGATTATCAACAATATGTAATGAACAGTGTAAGCATCACAAACGTTTATGCATCCATGTTAGGATTTTGTTTATTTGACTATGTTTGTCTATTTTTTTTAGTTTATTACTTATCGAAATTTACATCTTTCATCATCATTTTTTTTTAGAAAGGAGAAGTAATGTGATTATGCTTAACTGCTGGATTTAGCAGATGATGATTAACATTTCAGGATTTTCTGTTTGTGTCACACTCTGCTTTACAGCATCTCTTCTGATAAAAAGTACCGAAGATCAAACACTGCCTGGTTTCCTCCTATTCAGATATTAATGAGGCAGGTTTGACTGTGGAAGAAAATCTGTCATCAAAATGTGAAAGTCATTGAATTTCTGCCACTTATTCTTTTTCATTTAAATTATGTTCCTGAATTTTTAGCCTCCGATTTCAACTCTTCAAATATTCAATTAGCTTTTTTTGTACTTCACTTTTATTTTTTAAAGTTCAAATATTCCTGATCAAAAAATTGAGATATAAGAGATTGATTTGTTCAATTCAGAATAAGGGAGTTGCTTTTCCTTTGTATCTTACAGAATCCTCGTTTTTTAACCTGAATTTTGCAAATTGAGCATCTTGAATATATATTGACTTTTTAACACATGAATTTTAGAATCTGAATTTGGCTTTTATTGAGTCAAAATATCAAGGTTTAAAAAATTTAAATATATATCCCTGAAATTACGAGTGAAAATATTCAGTTTAAACATCTGAGCAAATAATTGATTCCAAAATCATTTCACAAAAATTTGAATTTGAAGAATTCTGAATTTTTTTAATAGAATACTTCAAGCAATTTGAATATATGTTATTCGATTTTTAAGATCTGAATTTGGTCTATTGAATACGTTCAACTTGAATATATATTTGAATTTTTTTTAACTTAAAATTACTTAAACTTAAAATTTTGGATTCAGAATTTGTGAACATTGAATAAAAGTGGAAATGAGGTATTGGAAATGTGAAGGCTAACATTTCAGAAACATAATTTTAATGCAAAAACATGAAATGATAGAAATTCAGTTACCTTTAATATAATATCATAATTTGATGAAACAGTTTATCTCCATATTTATCTCACAAACATCGCTGCATTTTACTTTCAGGCATCTGATCATTTCAGACTTTTATAATGTTGATCACATACTGTAGGATATACTCATGTTTTACATTTATAAGCCTCAAACTACTGTAGAAAGAAGCTCAAGATGTCAGAAGAAAAGATGAACTTTCCAGTTATAGTCTATTATTTACATTTTAGAATAGATATTCATCATTTAATGTGTGTCTACCACAGTCACTGGTGTAAGTTTCTAAGACAGAGTGAACAGGTCCAACCAGCTCCAGCATCACGAGCCTTTGGTCAGAATCTGTTTCTTTAAAACACAAAACAGGCTGATAACCGTCAAATGAGTTAAATAAGGCACCGCAACAGTCATCAACTAAAGCAAACATGTCAGAGACGAGTGATGTCGTGGCTGTAGTAATGTTAATGTAAGAAAAATAAATTAAGTAGTGATGGGGAGTTTTTACCTACTGGTCTGTTCCTGTAGAAATTAATTTTCAAATGTCTCCAAGAAAAACATAAAACTTCCCTCAGATTCACATTAAAATGTTTTATGAATATGCATCAACTTTTGAGGTGGATTCACGCTGCTGCGTTTTTATTAGTGAGAGAATAAATGAAAAAAATGCAACCGAAAGCTGCAAAATAATTAATCTGAAAAAAAGGTAAATTTGGGTTTAATAAGTCCAATATTGAGTATTATTATATTATTGCGTTGGCAGATTACTTCACTTTTTCACTTCAATTTTTTTTCCTGATTTGGGTCTTTGTTTTAAGAATGTTGCATGTGGTTTCGCTAAAATAAGAAAGGAAGAGATTGAAGGTCAGTAAATATCTCACTTGTGATTTTTGAAGCTTTTACGTGACGCTAACATAGACGTTCTTTTCACCTGCAACTGATACTTTAAACGGCTGCAAAGCGACGTTCAGTCACATGACGAGTCCCGGTTCCTCAGAGTCTCAGTATCTGTTGTGCATCTTTACTCCACTGTTGCATAGTTTTTGTTCAGCTGTTGAACAACAAACCCATAAATGTTTTACTGCTGTTTAAAGACTTTACTGCTTGTTGACTTAACTTAGCATCATTGCCTGAAAATAACAATAACCAGCGAGTCTCTGGCTGCAGAAAAGTTCAGATCAGGATTCAAGTAGCTGCCAGGGGATGAGTTTAAGGTTAAAGATGACATGATGATGTCATCATCAATAGATTCTGTGTTCGACAGGAGCTTGGTCAGTTAATGGATTTATATGAAGCTATTATAATTCAGAGTAAATGTGGATGTTTTGTGTGAGTTAAATGGTTTAAGAACAAATTAATTCCCCCCAGAAGAAAAGTCACTGCAAACACGTTAAATATGTGAGAAAAAAAACTTTGCGAGAAAGTTGCGCCTTCATTTCCTTCGATTTTTAAGCTGTTTCCGGGTCTGGTAGATGAAACACATTCTGGTTCTGGTTCTGTGATGGTTTAATAGATTCCGTTAAGTGAACTACCACTTTGTGCTTCAACAGAACGTCTCTGAGATGATTCCACTGATGGGATCAGGAGGAAACAGGCGGAGTCACAGGCTGCTGTCCTGATTGGACGAATCCGACGGGAGCTTCCTGTGTCGCGGCGAGGTGCAGGATGCCAGTTTGGTCGGAGAGGGGGAGGCGGCAGCAGAGGAGTCGCTGCCGCCTCCCTCTGACGACCCAGAAGGGACGGAGGCCAGGTGAGGGACCGGAGGAGCCCTCTTCCTGCCCAGGAATCCTCCTTCCAGCACCCCCCTCTTCCTCACGCCTCCCTCCGCCTTCACGCCATCTCCTCCGCCGCACAAAACCTCTCCGTCCTCCGGTGGCGGGTGCACCTTTCGCCTGACATCACCACCGGGAATCGGGCTGTCGGGAGGTTGCCGTGGAGACTCTTCCGGCTTCGGTCCGAAAGCAGCAGTGGCCGAGGTCAAAGCTCCTGCGCCGCCGCTGCTGCTGCTGCTGTTCCCGCGGTAACCCCACAGCTCCATGGCCGACACCCGCCGCTCGCCGTCCTCAGGCCCGAAGTCACAGAGTGAACGCCGAGCATCCGGAGTGTGGCTCGGACCCTGAGCCTGACCTGTGCTGTCCAGAACCCCCCGACTCAGGCTGAAGTTCTGGAAATCTCTGCATAGAGAAAGATGGAAGCCGACAAAACAAGCTCAGCATCTACCAGCTGTAAATTATTATTAAATTATAAGCAATTACAGCTGTAACTAACGACTTTTCTGATAGTGGGTCAATCTATATTGATTGTTGGAACAATTAATTGATTAGTAGAAAAAAAAATGTCCAAACTCTCTGGTTCCAGCTTCTCTTCTCTGATTATTTTCTGGTTTCTTTAGTCTGCTATAATAGCAAACTGATGATCTTTGGGTTGTGGACTGTTTGTTTGGACAAAAGACATTTTAGGTTGAATCTTCAGGTTTGGAAACAATGATCTACATTTGCACCATTTTATGAACCAAACTTCTAATCAATGAATTGTTTCAATAATCAATAGATTGATAGAATAGTCAGTAGTTGGAGCCCTACATTACAGCTGATATCAGTTATTTTTTAGCACATTTCTCTAGTTCTTAGAGAAAAAAAAAGATGCATTACGACACCTCCACCTGCTGATCTACTGACATGACTGTTATCCCTCTTCCAGCATGCATTGCACGAGCACTACCTGCTGCTAATAGCGATGAAACAGAGTTCTAAAACTGAATTCTGATGAAATTGATATTGAGAGCTGTGCATATCATTGTGTCCTTTACTGCTACGACCAATAATTGTGTTCAGATGGTTAAACAGCTTTGTTGATCATGTATAATGTGGATATGTTGAGAGTCATGAGTATGAGTGTGTTATATTTGTTATTAATTTATTTGACGTGTGTGAATGTTTAGATATTGAATATTCAACACATCTTCAACAGATTCAAAAACATTCATTTAACATGTGATAGATATCACACAACTGTGTGGTATGTACCACAACCTTTCAAACAACTTCTGATGTCTTCATGATCCAGGGTATATGTCACAAGACAGTCATTATTAAATCGTACTATGACCTGATTAATGCAAGATACAAAATACAAGTTGTTGATATGTATCACAAGTTAAATGGTCGTTGATTTTACAAAAATGCACGAAGTCAGCTCCTAGTATCAGTATTTATTATTTACTTTCTTGTGATATATAGGCCTACCCTGGATGAATATGAAGACATCACAAATTCTTTGAAAAAAATATGTAATAAATTAAAAATAATAAGTGTCTTTGAATCTGTTGAATGTGTTGAATATCAAACCAGTTCAACCATGGTTGACTTTTATTGACAGAACTCAACAAAGTGTGTGGATATGTTTTGTGTTAATAATGTTGTATTCGAGAAAGATGTGTTCTGTTGAATGTTTGTGGAGGTGTAATGCTGTTGAAAACTGGTAGCAAAGTTCCCTCACCTGTAGCTGTGGAAAGATTCAGTCCGTCGTGCTCGGGCCAGCAGCGGACTCTCTCTGTAGGGCCGCACGGTGCCGTACGTGGCCTGGTTCTCAGGGACTGGATCCGGAGCCTGTAACTGCAGACTGTGACAGGAAGAGGGTCAGACTAGACCAGTAGGGTTAGACCAGCATCACATGCAGCAGCAGACATGTCCTGCTCTGACCTGGAGCAGGATTCTCGCAGACGTGTGTGGTGAAGAACGGAGGGGGCGGGGCTAATGTTTGGTGTGGCGCAGCGGGACGTGCTGAGGTCACACTGGTCCAGCAGCTGCAGCAGCTCCTGCTCTGTGGGTCCACCAACATCTGTCAAACACAGAAACAGCATTTTACTCACACTTTATCACTTATAAACCTGTATTTTCCATATTTATTAAACTTCTGGTCTTTGCTGCTGCCGTTTGTGGCCACTTCACTTCTTTGTTAAAACCATTTTAGCTTTGTTGATGTGTGGATTTCTTTCTTTTAGATTGTTTATTTTCAGCTCAGCTTTTTAAATATGTTGATAATAAGCTGTAAACATCAGATACTATCTTTTCTTATTTTTTAATCTTTTGTCCAATTGAAAAACATGAAACTGCACTTTTTAATTCCATGTTATTGAAGCCTTAAATCATGCAGTGTTGAATTAGGATGAAACCCATTATACCTAAATTGCAGGATTTAATGCTGTCAATAACAAATGGACAAACTTCGTAGAATAAATGATTAATCTCATCTGCCATTAGCAATATCAATAACTCAATATGAAAATATTTATCGTGAAATGTTTAAAATAATTTATCATTATTTGTCTGAAAGTCTTGTTGTTGAGTTCTTGGTTGTTTTAAATTACAGTTTAATTGCTTTTAGGCCATTTTTGGCCACGAAGAAGCTGATTGGATGACGATTCTGAACAAAACCAGAGGGTTAAACTTCTTATATGATATTTTTATGTTAAAACATTTTTGTCCTCACCGTCTTTCTTCTTCTCTTCTCCTTTATTGGCTGTGTCCATTGCTGTTGTCAGGTCCCACATCTGGATGCTGCCGTTGCCATGACCGGTGAACAGGTAGCGACGGGGTCGTGACCCCATCCGGCTGGATCCCTCACACTCCCGAACCATGAAGCAAGAGATGGTGGTTCCATCCACTGACTGAACCTCGCAGATTCTAACACACACACAATCATCAATCAGGCAGGAAAAGGTAAAGACACATATTAAAAGCTTTCAGGAAATACAGATTTAATCAGGAAGCTTCTCGCTTCTTGTTAGAAACTGCGAGAGAGTGAGAGACTGAGGATGTTCTACCTTCTTCCAGTGGACGAGAGCCTCACAAACAGTTTGTTGGTGATGGGAATGACTTTTTGGATAAAAACTTGCTGATCGTCCCTCTCCCCAAACGGACCTGAGAGCAGAAAACACCTTTCTACATGTTTCTAACCTTTTTTTTAACCAGTTTCTACCTTTTTCTGCCTGTTTATATCAGTTGCTGCCACTTACTATCAGATTATTATTATTATTTTTTTTTTACCAGTTTTTGCTTGTTTGTACTTCTACCAGTTTCTGTCCGCTTCCACGGGTTTCTATCTATTTCTACCTGTTTTTACCTTTTTCTTTACTTCTTTACAATTCTACACTAAACAATACTAGAAAACAGAAAAGTTGAATTTGTGAAGTTGAATCAATTTAGTAAAACATTATCATTCTTTTTAAATAATAGTAAGTGATGTGTTCATTTTTGTGCTCAGTTTCCTCTCTTCCTCCTGATCAATGCACAGATCCTCTATGTTATCAGTGATATTGATTGTGTGTTTCCATCCTGTTTCCTGTGTTTTTTCTCACCGATATCGTTCCCTGAGCCGTAGCTGCCGTGACTCTCCGTCTCCTCCAGGGACAGAATCTTGAAGGAGGCCAGCGGCGTGGAGCCAGGCTGGGTGGAGATCATCCCCCTGAACCGGGTCACTGTCCATGTCCGGACATGGTTGTTGTCAGCACACACTGACGCAGCAACAGAGAACACGGGTAAACAACACAGGTAAGACATTACAGGTAAACAACACAAGTAAACAACAGAAGACTAACATAAAAAGAGGTGATTCTTTCATATTCCTGGCCCCTATCCTCCCCACCTGTCATCCCCACCTCATCCTGATTGTCTGAAGGAGAAAAAAAAAAGTCTGGTACAAAAAAAAACACAGAACTAAGAATGAACAAGGTCTGATTGATGCTGTAGCTACGTAGCAGAAACTAGACTTTGGACTCTTCCCCTCCCCACCTGTCAGCCCCTTCCCTCTCACCTGACACCAGGTGTTTCTCAGACAGCATGATCTTGGTCACAGGGCTCCTGTGGACGGTGAAGGTCTGGAAGAGCTGAGGACCTGAGCCCACGGTCTCTGGGTGCTGCACGATCACCCTCACAGCACCACTGCTTGTCCCATAGGCGATTTCTATCCAGTTCCCACTCACACCTGAGACCAATCAACAGCAACATGAAGGACACTTACATTTAATTTTTACTGTGTGTGTATGTAAAAATTATGTGTGTGTGTGTACGGACTGGTTTTAGGAGTGAGGTAGACCGACAACGCGGTGATAGCGTCATTTGAGGGGTCGTGATAAAGCTCCGTCACCAGAAGGTCGTTATCTTTCATCCTCAGTGGAAACTTCTGCATATCTGAAAAAAAAGAAGATTCTGAATATTTTGTATCTAATCTCCTTATATAATATAATATAATATAATAGACCTATGTCATATTTCCTGCTTCCAGAAAGTTTTTCCAAAGGATGAAATCATCCACGCATCCAGGCATAAGTGAGGTTACTTAGGAGGGATGAAGGACTGTCATTTCACATTCTCTGGGGTAGAACCTTTGTGTGTAGATAGTTTTGTTGATAATATTACAGGCTCATTACGGACAACTCTCAACTCTATTGCTCCTCTGAAAAAGAGGACAATTAAACAAAGAAGGTTAGCACCATGGTATGGTACCAGCAGACTCGTAAATTAAAGCAAGAGACGCGTAAATCTCAAAATATACAGGAAGGCTCTCTGTAATGCCAGAGCAGCCTACTACTCTTCATTAATAGAGGAGAATAAGAACAACCCCAGGTTTCTCTTCAGCACTGTAGCCAGGCTAACAGAGAATCACAGCTCTACAGAACCATCTATTCCCTTAGAACTAAGTAGCAATGACTTCATGAGCTTCTTTAATGACAAAATCATAACCATTAGAGACAAAATCCATCACCTCCTACCCTCAACGGGTATCTGTATAGTGATACAGCAAGTTTGGAAACAGCTGTAAATCCTAATATGTATTTAGACTTTTTTCCTCCCATCGACCTTCATCAATTAACTTTAATCATTTCTGCAGCTAAGCCGTCAACCTGTCTTTTAGACCCCATCCCAACCAGGCTGCTCAAAGATGTGTTACCTCTAGTTAGTCATTCTTTATTGGATATGAATAATCTGTCTTTATTATCAGGTTATGTTCCTCAGTCCTTTGTGGTAGCTGTAATCAAACCTCTTTTTAAAAAGCCCACACTAGACCCAAAGGCCTTAGCCAACTACAGACCGATATCAAACCTTCCCTTTCTGTCTAAGATACTTAAGAAAGTTGTAGCCAATCAGCTGTGTGACTTTCTCTATAACAATAGTCTATTTGAGGATGTTCAATCAGGATTTAGAGTGCATCATAGCACAGAGACCGCATTAGTCAAAGTTACAAACGACCTTCTAATGGCATCAGACAAAGGACTTATCTTTCCTTTGTCTTGTTAGATCTTAGTACCGCGTTTGACATCATTGACCATCAAATTCTTTTACAGAGACTGGAACATCTAATTGGCATCAAAGGAACCGCCCGAAGCAGCTTTAAGTCATATTTTTTAGATCGATCTCAATTCATTCATGTCAATGATGAATCCTCCACGCATACCAAAGTTTGCCATGGAGTCCCACAAGGTTCTGTACTTGGACCACTTCTATTTAGTTTGTATATGCTTCCTTTAGGGAACATTATCAGGAATCAGTCAGTCAGTCATTTTCTATACCTGCTTATTCCTCATTAGGGTCGCAGGGGCTGGCGCTGGACCCAATCCCAGCGCGTTTCGGAGAGAGGCAGGGATACAACCCAGATGGTCGCCAGCCAATCGTGGGGCACACACACCATTCACTCACACACTCACACCTACGGGCAATTTAGAGTCGCCAATTAACCTCAGCATGATTTTGGACTGTGGGAGGAAGCCAGAGTACCCGGTGAAAACCCACGCAGACATGGGGAGAACATGCAGACTCTGCACAGAAAGGTCCCTGCGACCTTCTTGCTGTGAGGCAACAGCGCTAAGCCCTGCACCACCGTGTTGCGCCATTATCAGGAATCACTCCTTTAATTTTCATTGTTACGCCAACAACACCCAATTATGTTTATCAATCAAACCTGATAAAACCAACCAGCTAACTAAACTCTAAACATGCCTTAAGGATATAAAAAGTTGGAAGACCTATAACTTTTTGATGTTAAATTCAGACAAAACTGAAGTTCTTGTAATTGGACCCAAACACCTCAGAAACTCTCTTTCTAGAGAATTAGTTACTTTAGATGGGATCACCCTGGCCTCCAGCTCCACTGTAAAGAATCTTGGAGTTAATATCACTAAAATCAGACGCATTGTGTCTCAAGCGGATGCAAAAAAACTAGTCCACGCATTTGTTACTTCCAGGCTGGACTATTGTAACTCTTTGTTATCAGGCTGCTCCAATAAGTCTCTTAGGACTCTGCAGCTAATTCAGAATGCTGCTGCACGAGTTCTGACAGGAACCAAGATTAGTGATCACATCTCTCTCATTTTGGCCTCCTTACATTGGCTACCTATTAAATCGAGAATAGAATTTAAGATTCTTCTCCTTACATTCAAAACTCTTCATGGTCAGGCACCATCATATATAAAAGAGCTCATAACACCTTACTACCCCTCTAGAACACTGCGTTCTCAAGATGCTGGGCTCCCTGGTTTCTATTGTCTCCAAAAGTAGAATGGGAGCCAGAGCTTTCAGCTATCAAGCTCCTCTTCTGTGGAACACACTACCATTCTGGGTTCGGGAGGCAGACATGGTTATCACTTTTAAGAGCAGACTCAAGACTTTCCTTTTTGATAAAGCTTATAGCTAGGGCTGGCTCTGGTCATCCCTTAGTTATGCTGCCATAGGATTAGACTGCTGGGGGACTCCTCTCTCTCTCCCTCTCTCTCTCTTTCGCTTTCTCTCTCCCTCTCTCGCTTTCTCTCTCTCTCTCTCTCCCTCTCTCTCACTTTCTCTCTCTCTCTCTATCCCTCTCTCGCTTTCCCTCTCTCTCCCTCACTTTCTCTTTCTCTCCCCCTCTCTCTCGTTCTCTCTCTCTCTCCCTCTCTCTCGCTTTCCCTCTCTCCCTCTCTCTCGCTTTCCCTCTCTCTCTCTCCGTCTCCCTCTATCTCTTACGCTTTCTCTCTCTCCCTCTCTCACTTTCTCTCTCTCTCCCTCTCCCTCACTTTCTCTCTCTCTCTATCCCTCTCTCTCGCTTTCCCTCTCTCTCTCTCTCCCTCGCTTTCTCTTTCTCTCCCCCCTCTCTCTTTCTCTCTCTCTCTCCCTCTCTCTCGCTTTTCCTCTCTCCCTCTCTCTCGCTTTCCCTCTCTCTCTCTCTCTCTTTCTCTCCACCTCCATCTGTGGACTTACATGTCCACAGATGGATGTTACTAACGAAATTCCCCGGAGTTTCTGTGCTCTATCCCAGCAGGTTCTCGTGGATCGTGGCTGCTGCTGTGATCCTGCACGACGTCCACTACACATTTATTACTGGGAGTGGCTACTGCTTCAGTTCAGCCACATGAGGCCCAATGATGATGACTCCTGATGCGACTCATCAAGGCCCCCCTGATTCTCTACAGACTGAATCATTTTTACATCTCACAGACTGATAAATCATCATCAGATGCATGTCTGTCAGTCCTGGTTCATCTATAGCCTGTCCGTCCATGGGAGTGGATCTCTCCTTCACTGTGGTCCTCCTTGAGGTTTCTCCTTTTTCCCACTGGGTTTTGGAGTTTTTCTTTGCCGCGAAGGAGGGTCTAAGGTGGGGGATGTCTGGGTCGCTGACTGAATTTTGTGAAGCCCAGTGAGGCAACTGTGTTGTGATGTTGGGCTATAAATAAAATTTAACTGAATAGTCTGTATGTGCGCGTGTGTGTGTGTGTTTATAAATAATGTTTAAATAAAACTCAGCTACAAATCTATATGAAACATTATTAGTTTATGAGCTTATAGCAAAAACATAAATTAGTGCATTTCTGCATTATTGTGATAATATTTTTCCGACACTGTATTCTCCAGCAGTAAATGTCATTTGAAATCTCACACTCCGATCTACACAGAGAACTCAAGCTTGTGTCTATAAAATGAACACTCACTCAACACTTATTTTTTACAGTCCATAGATTATAAAGCCATAAACCATATTTTTTCATAGTGTGAAGTCGCTCTGTATAACCTATCTTTGTAAAACATGCCCTGACTTTGTAAAATATGTCATTATGAAAATTAGACCACATGACTTGATTCTATTGGCTCTGATGGTTCCATAGAGGTGTCAATCATACAAATTGACTGATTGGGTTCTTGAGACATGACTTAAGATTCCCTCCCAGGACTTCATAAAAAATGGCTGCCGTTCATTTCAATGTTCGTTTCTTCCTGGCACAGCCACCGAAAAAGTTCCTGACTTCTGGGCCTCCCATCATGCCCCGGGGTGATGAGAACGTGTAAAATGCAAAAGAAAAACAAGAACTCACATTTGAGTTGATTAATCCACTTGCTGACAACATTAAAAAAAAATTAAAGTTTTGGAAGTCCCCACTGCTCGGAGGGGACTTCTAGTGTTCTCCCATGATGTGACATAGATTTATATGGTCTTGAAACATGAGAAAGCTCGAAAGCTAAACAGATAAACAGATGTTTACCGATGTAGTAGATGGAGCCGTTGTTGCAGCCCAGTAACAGGAAGGATCCTGCTGTGTCACAGCTGGTGATGGGAACAACATCCTGAACCTGAAACACAGGAGGAGAAGTGACAGAGTTTGTCACTGAATCTCAGTTAATGTACGAACACACACATTCAGATAAACAACAGAAATGAACAACAGGTGAGAACAGTCGCCCTCTCACCTGCCAGTGCTGAGTCACAGCGTTCCACACCCCCACTTTCCCTGTGTGACTTGTAGCCACCAGCTGGTTCCCGATGAAGAAAAGGTCATCCACAGGTACACCGAGACTGAACACACCTGGGTCAGGTGGAGAGAGACAGGGAGGAGGTCAGCAGTCAGGCTGAGGGTCAGAGGTCAGAGGTCATTGTGTCACAGAGCAGCAACATGATCACACTGTGCAAAAAACATATATATTCTGTGTATATGCAGATTTTCTCAATCAGGTCACATGATGTTAACTCACCTATCTCATTGCCACTGCCACCATCTTGGATGCTCCAGAGGATGATGCTGCTCTCGGAGGCGGCTGCCACCATCTTGTCCTTGTCGCCATGGGGACCGCCCACCACCTTTGCGTTGAGCGCGATACGTTCAATAGTCCAGTCGAGGTAAGGAGAGGAAAACACCTGCTGCCATCCAGAAGATTCCTTTATCCTGCCAGGAAACCACACTTTAATTTGTTTGCTTTAAACTTCAAAGTCAAAGTGTTTGAGTTACAGGATGTAAAAGTCAAAGTAAGCGTTTTCATCAGAGATTTAGAGACACTGGGAGATATTTCTGTCCTGAATCAATGTGACAAAGTCAGCCTGTCTCTTCTCTATCAGGTTTCCTCTTATTACAAACTGTAAAATGTTCTCTGCAAAGTCAGTAAAAGCTCTGATATCTCTGCATCATCATAAAATCATAAACAACATATAATCTTTTTGTTTTAATCCTAATACTGAATGTAAAGTTCCATTTCAAATATTATTTTTCTGAATGTTATTGTCATTTTTTTTTAATATATTGTCACTGTTAGTTTCCTTAAACCATATTTGTATTAATATTTTCTATATAGTTTTTAATGGAGGATTATCAGAGTTTGGGATACACCATTGATTAAACTGAACAAATGTAACTCACTTGGATCCATTAAGGATTAAATATTTCCTTCCTATAGAAGTCTTAGTTCTGTTCTCATCATGACTACCACATACACTTCTCACAATAAGTTAGGGATATTGTTATGTATGTATATTGTTACATGAGTGCTTTTCCTATTTGGTCTAATTCCTAATGAAATAGGTAAAAGTTCTCTTTTGATTTTACTCATAATGAATGAGAAAATATATAACCCACTGAGTCTCTCACAATATCCCTAATTTATTTTAACCTATTATATGCCAGTGTGATTAATAAAAATAAATGTGACTGAACATGTACAGAAACAAATATTTGATTTACTAGTCTTCTGGTTTGATGCATTAAGTGAGGAATTTGAGATATAACAGATTTAATCTCATTTTAAATAATTAATAATATTTGAACGACTTGTCCAATAGGGCTGCTACTATTTTGATAGATTCGACCACTGTTTCTCAAAGCTGAATTTTAACCTAAAATGTCTTTTGTTCAGACCAACAGTCCACAACCCAAAGATCATCAGTTACTATTATAGAAGACTAAAGAAACCAGAAAATAATCAGAGCAGAGAAGGTCGAACCAGAGAATTTGGACATTTTCTTCTTAAAAATGACTCAAATTGATCATCAAAACAGTTGGTGATTAATCAACTAATGGACTAATGGTTGCAGCTCTATTGTCTAATATAGAGGTGTGTATTGTGACAGTTTTACCTGTAGCAGATGACATAATGAGCGTAAGCTGCTACAATCCAGTTGTGATGTCCAGCTACGATCAGCACCTTCCGAGGGTCAACAACTGGAAACACACACACACACACACACACACACACACACACACACACACACACACACACACACACACACACACACACACACACACACACACACACACACACACACCTTTTATAACCACAGTCAGATGGAAGGATCTAAATCCTGGAACAAAGTGACATCCTGTTACAGCCTGATATAAAACACTTTCTCCATCAGGCCACAGCATCACGTGTTGTGATGTCATCATAGACAGAGCGAGAAACTCGGTGAATGCTATTAGTCACCGCTGCACTAAAAGGAAATGTCAGGTCACATTAGCTGCAGCATTAACACACACACACACACACACACACACACACACACACACACACACACACACACACACACACACACACACACACACACACACACACACACACACACACTTTCAAGCATAAACAGTACACACTGCTGCTTCTACCCTGAGACTGGATCTTATGGATTTTTGATACTAGTTCCTAGAGATGTATGATAACTATATACAATCTCTCTCACACACACACAGGTCAGTGACAAAAATGTCTATTTAAAAGGTTTTAAAAGATTAAAAACATCATGCCATCAACACATTTTATATTCTAGGTGGATTATATATTTAAAATGTATCATTATTTTTCCATTTGATATTTAATGTAAAAAAAAATCACACAAAATCATGATTTTTGTGAAAAATAATGATACAAATAGACATGAAAAGAAACCATCATGAACACAAAATTGAAAACATTTAATAGACCTGATGAATGCTTCTTAAAATTGTATTTTAAACAGTTCTTGACTTTTTTCATCTTGTCAAACATTATTTGTCTCTAACACACACACACGCACAAACACACACAGACACACACACACACACACACAGTCCTTACCCAGTTTGTGATTAGTGTCAGTTCCAGCTGAGGCGTTGAGTGAAGGGTGAGGTGGGGGACCAGTGGGGGCGAAACCTTCTGCTCCACTTGGCCCTGGCCTCTCATTGTCGGAGGAGGCGGAGCCTAATGCTGCTGAGGCGGGAACTGACTTCCGGGCAGGAATGGCTGTGAATGAAAGATACTGAAACGTTTAAATTTCTGCTAATTCTGTGACTTACACTATAGTTCAAAAACACTTTGAAATTTAATCTGTTTAATTCCAATGAATATCTTATAGATTTATTAGAGCCTTTATATATTTGACTATATATATGACAGGAGAGATGCCCCATGTTTCAAAAAGACTCAATCCACAGAGAAACATACACAGTTTGTATTCAGAAACTGTGCCTTAAAACAAGCTGTCATCACTTACGTGAAGTTGCGATGTCACTACTATACAGTCACCACCAACACTCCCCACAGTCATTTAAAGAGGAGGAGGAGAGGCTTAGAAAGAAGCTTGACAAAAGAAGTGGAAAACTATACCGAGATGATCTTTACTACTTACAATCTTGTTAGGAAAAGTGTATAATATGGGACAATTAAAATAAGCAGTTAACTACTTGACCCAATCACTTTACAGGAATCAAGTAATTGTTAACAAGTAATCAAGTAATAGTTTGTATATCAGCATGGATGAAGCCTGATGTCTGGGTCTTTTCTAGGGTTAGAGCTCTAGAGCTAAGCAGAACCCCATGATCTAGACCTAGTTAGTCAGGAGTTCATCCTACAGCAACATAATCCACATCCTACCTCTGGGCTGTCACATCATCATCTGCCACATGACACATTCAACTGGGACAATTTATAGAAAAACCGAAAAATCAACATGTTCTAAAATGTTTGACCAGTGGTGTAAATCCATGTCAACACCTTATTGAAACTGTTTGATGAAGCAGATTCGGTTGTAAAATTATCTCATTTGTTCTATTTTCACTTCTTTATTTTTGATTTCTCGTATTTACCTGGAGGCGGCAGGTAACCGTGGAATAGAACGCTGCCACACGATGAGCGGTCCAATTCCTCACACAGCAGCAGGCGCCTCACTACACACACACACACCAACACACACACACATGCACACGTGCACACACACACACACACACGTTACTTGTTTGATTATCATTAAAAATACCACTTAGGAAAATATAATGCCTCCTAATATTTAAAGATGCTGTTTCATAACATCTTACTCTGTTAAAAGGCAAATTGTTGGTATAATAAATCGTCCATTTGCTTCAGAAATGCATTGAACCTCACACTCCATTTCATCTATTCTGTTCTATATGTTTCCTTTGTATTATAATGTATATGCTCATGTAGTTGATCACTTATTACAAAGGTAACTTTCCCATTCAAGCACGCAGACAATGCAGGGAAGTTACAAACACTGAAACAGGAAGTAAAACAACATTAGAGCAAATGGAGCAAACAGTGCTGAGGTTTGGACCTTAGTCAAATTATGTGAAGTCGAAACAACATTTATAGAACAACATTTCACTTACAGCTGCTCACACTGTCCCCAAAATATCAACATAGTCAGCTGTTTGCTGTAGACATGTGGTTGATGAAGAACAGAATGTTTGGGTGACAGAATAAACTTCATGTAAAGCAGACCAGTTCCATCAAGCATCATTATTTATGTTAAGAACATGTTGGACACTGATGTACTGGTGTAATTTTTCTTATAGAAACACACCTAAGGGAGTTATCCCATAAAATTCAGCTTCATGTCGCAGGACACTGATGTTGACGCCCCTGCAGAGAAACACAGACACAAGACACAATTTACAACTCAAAGGTAAAGAAATACTTATTTGATACTTATAATACTATATTTTATGTGAGTAAGAGTAGAAACACTGTTATCAAAAAAGTATTCAATGACAAATAAAAGTTCTGAATTAAAAATGTTACTTACATGCAAGTACAGAATATCAAAAGTAAAAATACCAATTATGGAGACTCTTATATTATTATATAATACTACTTGTTTTTATCACTAAGTACATGTGAGAGCATTTTAATGTTTTAATTTGTCAATGTGGAGCCAAACTAAAATACAAAAAGCAAAGTACAGTAATAGAATATTATTAATAGAATATAGATAATAGAATATTAAAGTATATTCATTTTAAATAATCTGCATCTGAAAAGTAATAAAAGCTGTCAGATAAATGTTGTTGGATATAAAGCAGCAACACTTGCAAATACTCAAGTAAAGAAAGTATTTCTAATTTGTACTTAAATACAGTACTTGAGTAAACGTACTTAATTACTTCCCAACACTGTGACTCAACAGAATATTTTCCCTATAATAAATTGTTTGTGGATGTATCAGCCTTTACCTCAGGTCCAGTTCTTTGGTTCGGAGAAAATTCAAAATGGGTGCAAAAGCTGTCGGGTCTCTGTCAATAAATATCTGGAAGGGAAGAAAGATGTAGTTTTATTTCAATCTTCATTAAAATAAAAGTGACTGCATACAATTTAAAATATTGAAGTATTTTTATGGACATTTATATTTAACATTATTACTCATGTAGTGAAATCATTTGGTCACAGTGTGATGAATATAAGACGCTTCACCAATCTGTGACATTTCACAAAAATAAGATGAATTAATCAGCAAATAAAATAATCAGTATTTGTAACCTGAGAAAAACAGTGAAAACACTGCAGCATCTAACAAGCAGCAGCAGTGGATGAAATTTAATGATAAGACATTATGGGAATATCATTTTTGGGCCGTGCATCAGATTTCAGTTCATTGCATCATAAAAAAAAAAAATGTTGTGTCCTGTGATGCATTTAGATGATTTTCAGATGCCGGCCTTAGCTGCAGATTCTGTCCCAGATCTGGAATAAGAAGCAACAACAAAGGCTGTACTTACAGCTCCAGTTTCATCCCGAAGAGTAGATATCCTTCCACTCAGCAAACTGAAACACACACACACACACACACACACACACACACACACACACACACACACACACACACACACACACACACACACACACACAAACAAAGAGTTAAACTCAGCACTTCTCATTTTCCACTCACTGGCTATATTACCTGCAGTAAACACCTACATTAATAATAATTTGTCAATAATCTGGTCATTTGAAGATGAACTACAGTTTATTAGTGTGTCAGTTTGTTACGATGAGTCATAGTAGCTACTGAATAAGATAAACATCTTTCAATTTGCATGAATAAAGAACGACTGAACACACACTTCAGACAGACAGACATAGCTGATGATAGAGAGACACACCCAGACAGTCAGATAGACTGGCAGACAGTCAGATAGACAGACAGACAGTCAGTCAGTCAGTCAGGTGTTGTTGAAAAGCTCTCTTCAGTGTTTGAGTTATATCTGTGGTATTTGTCCCACTTGTTTTTCCTCTGAGACCAGAATTACACTTCAAATCAAATCAAACTTTATTTCTAGAGCATTTTTCATTCATTAACATGCAACACAAACTGCTCCACAGAACAGAGACATTGAAAGCACAAGTATACAATTTAACAAGTATAAAAAAAAGAAATGACTCACTGAATATTTGATGGACACAAGACTGTTGACTCATTATAAAACTGAATATTCATTATTCACTGTTTCTGAAAGTAACACAGCCGACTTGTTTTCCAGTCACAGACTGTAACTGTGACCCTCTGACATTTTACATCACCCGGATGGAAGATGAATGACAAAGACAAGATGATAGAACTTCCTTAATTAACATAAATTATGTAATAAGGGCTTGTTTTACTAAGCTGACGGAGTTGTGGCCACATGTTAGTTAGTTTAAGAACCTCTGCTTCTTCTAACATACTCCAATCCATATTTTACTCCAGTAGGTTGCATTATCTTAAGCTGCAAAGGCCTGTTATCCATATTTCACAAAGTCATTACAATGAGGACTAAGCGGGTGTAGAAGATGACTGACTGCCTGACTGACTGCCTGACTGACTGACATTACAATAGCATTGAATAACTGACCATATGATTACACAAATGGGTTAATCCATACATCTTCTGCTTTTAAACAGACAACATGCTGACATATAACTGACCTTGAGAAGAAAGAGTCTGGGATCCACATCAGAGTTTGTCTGGATGTGCTGAACCTACAACATAGTTATTACAGCATGGTGACTTATGTTGTTATGATTAAGAGAAACACATTTAAAAAACAAAATGAAAGTGCTGTACATGTATACACACATAAACAACAAAAAGGGTATGGGTAATAGGTAAATTAGCATTTCTATGTGACTTTGAACTTCACTATATTTACCTGACAGCTTTATTTATTTTTCTGAATAATATTTTAATATTTTACATTAAATGAAAATAGAGTATAAGTGGTATAAGTGATTAAAAAAAAGTATAGTATAGTATAATGTACCATAACAATTCCATAGAATGAGAACTTTTACTTTAAGTAATACTACTTTAATAGTAGTAATAGTAATACTACTTTAATACTTTAAGTACATTTTGCTGATAATATTTCTGTACATTTACTTGTAATTGAGTATTTTTGGAAACGGCAGTATTTTTTTTACTAGAGTAAAAGATGAGTCCATTTAAGTGTGTGTGTGTGTGTGTGTGTGTGTGTGTGTGTGTGGACAATTTAATAATTTAACATTTAAGTAACCAACCGTGTATATATATATATATATATATATATATATATATATATATATATATATATATATATATATATATATATATATATAGAGAGAGAGAGAGAGAGAGAGAGAGAGAGAGAGAGAGAGAGAGAGAGAGAGAGAGATATGTCTACTCCACTGTTGTTAGATAGAATAACAAGATATATTCCCCTGAAGATGACGGCCATCCTCCAGCAGCTGTTTTGAGTCTTACCGTGTCCCACCGACGTTTAACTGGATGATTTCTCCCATCCCCGTCGTTCCATCTTTTCCATCCGCAGCCATGATGACGGAGAGAGCTGATATGTGCTGATAAAAGATAAAGTCGGTGTGGGTAAAGCTAACTCGCGGCTAGCGCTGCCCTGTCCTCCGCAGCTCAGCTGATGTCCAGACTCCACAGCCTGGCAGCCTCCGCCTCGTCCCACCTTCCATCAGATGTTCTCCGCGGCCTCGGCGGCGTCTCGGCTCCGCGCGGCCGGCGCCGGGAGCCGGAGGCCCGTGTGAAATCCTGCGGGAGTTCCTTTATTTCACGGCGAGCCCGTGGGCATCGCTGGCTCGCGTGAAAATCGTGGATAACATCTTGCGCAGAATTTGAGCAACGTGAAACAGCTGTACGGCACGTTACACGTAGAGCGAGAGAGTTATCCTGCAAGCACTTCCGGTTTCGCGATTTTTTTTTTTTTACTTCATTGAATCAACGTCATAAACCAGCATCTTAGAAATAAAAGAGCTAATACACTCTGAAATCAGACTTTACTTAATTATTTAAAATTAAATCAATGGATTTTAAATTATGCAATATACTGATTATATAACGTTTTTTATTGTTTGTTGTTGTTTTTTCTTTGTTATAAAAAAGTACTTCTCTAAAACCCTTAAACTTTTTTCTCGCCCAATGAATATATTCATGTAAAAAGAATAAATCAGGGCAATGTAAATGTATGCACACATTGTGGTTGATTACTTTATTAATCCCACAAGGGAGGAAAGTATATTTCCACAGCAATTACCAGAAAAGTACCAGGAACGTTAACATATGTTAACATATGTTATGGAATGTTAACATAAAACCTGCAAACTACTACATAATCATACAACAATCATTACTATAGTAATCTACAATAGTATATGTCACATGCACACAAGGATATATGTATGTCTGTATGTATGTATGTATGTATATACTTCTACTATATATAACTTTTCTAGTCATGTAGAATATATATATATATATATATATATATATATATATATATATATATATTCTTTTCTTTAATTTTTCTTTAATATCCTGACTTGTACTTTATATCTATTATACTTTATATATTTATACAATTCACAATAATGTATATAGTACATAATAATGTAAACAGAATAGGTAACCATGTGTAAATGTGTAATTTATTTCTATTTGTTTAACAATAATTCCACATGCAATTATCTACTCATCTACCTCAGACCTTTACAATAACTATGTAGTAATAACAAGGTGTGTATAGGCATTTACTTTTATTTTTTATTGTTATTGATTTATTTTATTCTGTTGGTGTTGGTATTTGGGGTGTTTGCTTTTTATTTGCATATAAATCTTGTGTTTGTTTGTCTATAGTTTTATAACAGTCTGTATGTGATGTGTTGGAACTTCAATTTACCTGAGGAAACCCCCCCACGGGATCAATAAAGTCCCATCTAATATAATATAATATAATCAATAGATAAAACATTTACATTGTTTACATTGCATACTTTATTACTTGTTTTATATTCAAGATTACACTTTGATATCTAAAACTCATTTACACAGTTGTAGATCCTTCTGCTCCCTGGAGGCGGAGTGAACTATCTTGGTCGATCTTCGAACGCCTGAGCGTTAGAACCGCACGGAGGTGCACTTGATTTATACACCGCGTATGTAAAAATTGAGATGGCTGTTATAGAAAAATACCAAAAACACAATTATTATTTTCATCACTGTTCTGAGAATATATAGACTCGTATATTCGTCGCTATAAATATTGCAGTGTCAGAAAAATAATTTCCGCTTGGGAAAATTCAATGCACGTCGATGAATGTGAAAAAAAATAGTTGAACTTGTTTTTTTACTCGTATAATAAAACACATAACCTTTGTTTCCGTCTATGTTGTTTCTACATTACAATTTAAAACCACATAATATTGAATTCAAGAAGAACGGCCTCTGAATTCGGAGAATCCGAGGAGCACTTGAATGCAGGATATGAACCAACGACTTTTATGCTTTTCGGATGGTCCAACTTCTAGATATTATAGACATAAACAGACTTATACAGCTACATTAGCTGCTATAAAATCAAATCAAACGTGTTCTATTTTTAAACGTATTCATATCAAATTTGTTCGGACGGTCCAATGACGACCTCTGCTCTTTAATTATGAAAACAAGCGCTCCTCGACTCCAGCCCCGCCCCTCCCGTTCCTGCCGATAGAAAAAAAAGACTTGAAACCAACAACATATTTATGACGAACCAGCTGTTTTATTTTATTCTGCGTGTTTTTTTTAAAGCTTGGTTACCAGAATGTGATCCACAGCTGCCGATGCGGCGCTATAAAGGGTTTTACGGTAACTAACTGTTTGTTTATTTACCTTTTCATTAGCTTTTAGCCGTAAAAGTTAGCAAAGGAGCCGAGTTGAGTAACTTAACAAGATGAGTTTCTCTGCTTCTGAGTTAATGTTTCCTCACAATAACTAAAGCTAGGAGGAAGGGACCATCACAACAAATACAGGACCATCAGATCTTGTATTTACGTAAAAGTACTAAAACAGCTGCTTAAAAATATTGGTTCACTGCAGGAATAATCCTACTGAAGTAAAAGTATAGATATATATCTATATGTGTGTAGAATATTCCTTCTTAAAAACTATAAAATTACAGTATAAGCAGCAAAGTCTGCTTAAAGCATCAATAAATGCACTATATAGTTAATATTGTTTTGTGTCGTTAATATGTATAAATTAATATATTTCAGTGGTGAATGAAGTGTTTAGACTTAGGTAAAAGCATAAGTGCAAAGGTATTATCTTAAAGGTATTGGTAATAATCCTACTGAAGTAAAAGTACAGTATAAGCAGCAAAGTGCACTTAAAGCATTAAGTACACTAGATATACACAGTGCATCTGGAAAGTATTCACAACACTTCACCTTTTCCACATTTTTTTATGTTGCAGCCTTTTTTTCCTCACATTTCTACACACAACACCCCATAATAACATGAAAAATGTTGACATTTTTGCAAATTTATTACAAATAAATAAAAACTAAGAAACCACATATTCACAGCCTTTGCTCAATACTTTGTTGATGCACCTTTGGCAGCAATTACACCCTCAAGTCTTTTTGAGTATGATGCCACAAGCTTGATACACCTATCTTTGGGCAGTTTTGCCCATTCCTCTTTGCAGTACCTCTCAATCTCCATCATGTTGGATGGGAAACATTGGTGCACATCCATTTTCAGATCTCTCCAGAGATGTTCAATCAGATTCAAGTCTGGGCTCTGGCTGGGCCACTCAAGGACATTCACAGAGTTGTCCTGAAGCCATGCCTTTGATATCTTGGCTGTGTGCTTAGGGTCGTTGTCCTGGTGAAAGATGAACCGTCGCCCCAGTCTGAGGTCAAGAGCGCTCTGAAGAAGGTTTTCATCCAGGATGTCTCTGTACATTGCTGCATTCATCTTTCCCTCTATCCTGACTAGTCTCCCAGTTCCTGCTGCTGAAAAACATCCCCACAGCATAATGCTGCCACCACCATGCTTCACTGTAGGGATGGTATTGGCCTGGTGATGAGCGGTGCCTGGTTTCCTCAAAACATGACGCCTGGCATTCACACCAAAGAGTTCAATCTTTGTCTCATTAGACCAGAGAATTATGTTACTCATGGTGAGAGTCCTTCAGGTGCCTTTTGGTAAACTCCAGGTGGGCTGCCATGTTCTTTTTACTAAGGAGTGGCTGATGTCTGGCCACTCTACCATACAGGCCTGATTGGTGGATTGCTGCAGAGATGGTGTCCTTCTAAAAGGATCTCCTCTCTCAACAGAGGAACGCTGGAGCTCTGACAGAGTGACAATCACCTCCCTGACTAAGGCCCTTCTCCCCTGATCTCTCAGTTTAGATGGCCAGCCAACTCTAGGAAGAGTCCTGGTGGTTCTGAACTTCTTCCATTTACAGATGATGGAGGCCACTGTGCTCATTGGGACCTTCAAAGCAGCAGAAATTTTTCTGTACCCTTCCCCAGATTTGTGCCTCGAGACAATCCTGTCTACAGGTCTACAGACAATTTGTGCTCTGACATGCACTGTCAACTGTGGGACCTTATATAGACAGGTGTGTGCCTTTCCAAATCATGTCCAATCAACTCAATTTACCACAGGTGGACTCCAATTAAACTGTAGAAACATCTCAAGAATGATCAGGGTAAACAGGATGAACCTGAGGTCAATTTTGAGCTTCATGGCAAAGGCTATGAATACTTACATACAGGTGATTTTACTTTTTATTTCAAATCTCAAAAAAACTTTTTTCACATTGTCATTATGGGGTGTTGTGTATACAATTTTGAGGAAAAAAATGAATTGAATTCATAAGACTGTAACAATAAGACTGTAACAGACCAAAATGTGGAAAAAGTGAAGCGCTGTGAATACTTACGGATGCAGTGTGTGTGTGTGTGTGTGTGTGTGTGTGTGTGTGTGTGTGTGTGTGTGTGTGTGTGTATATATATATATATATATATATATATATATATAATAAAATAGGGCTGCTCAATTATGAAAAAAATCATTATCATGATAATTCAAACAATAATTTTTTAGTTCCACAATGCATTTATTCAGCATGAATGAGAACAACAGATTTGTTGTGTTGCCACATAATGTATGCGTGTATATATACACGTGTATATACGTGTTAATTTTCTTAATATATATATATTCTTTTATATTTAATATCCTAACTTGTACCTCATATCTATTATAAGTGAGAAAATTAACACGTGGTGTAACCCTTAAAAACTTTGTAACAGATAGTTTAACTCTTAAAAAGGTTTTATATTCCATGTGGATTAGATATTTAAAATGTATTTATTTATTTTTATTCATTTACACAATTTGGCAATTTATTAAAATATTTATTAAAAAATGCAAAAAAAACACACACACACACTGTACATTTAGAGAGACCTGATATAAGTTTTTGACTTTCTCATCTTGTCAAACATTATTTGCCACTGAGATATACACATATATATAAATATATAAACAAATAAAGTACAGAAGATACTGCCATAAAGTATTTATCTATTTTATCTTACATTAGACTACTGGCAGTACCATTTGAACTTCCTCTCTGACCCCAAACATGTGATTTGTGTCCAGCTCTCTGTCCCCAGGCTTTTACTTGTTGAAGAGGAAATGGATGTGTGACCAGCTCCAGCAGAGTAAGGAGAAAGTAAGAGAGACGCCTCCCATCACTTGTTGCAGCTCAGTAACAGCAGCAGAGAGGAGAGCATCCAGCACACGAGTTGTGTCATGATGGCTGAGGGAGACGGGAAAGCAGCTTTGGCTGAGGAGGGAAACGTAGCAGAGGCCACAGCAACAGCACACATGTCTAGTTCTCAACAGGTGCAAGTTGGAGCGCCTCTGTCTCCACCTGTGACTTCCATACCTGCCACCACAGCCACGGAGGATGAGGACGAGAGCGAAGACGAGTCAGAAATCCTGGAGGAGAGCCCCTGCGGCCGTTGGCAGAAACGCAGAGAGGAGGTAAGATGGTAAAAGGGTTCATACACAGTATGGAAAACTATAGAATTTGAATGAATCCAGGTCCGAATAGGTATAGAAAGAAGCATATGGAAACATGTTTGGGTTTTTTTAGGCTATTTTCTAAAATTCAAAATTCTGTTTTCTAAATTTCTGTCAAATTTTTACAACCAAATTAGTTTAAAAGAAAATGCAGCAATATCTGACATATGCACATAGTATAACAAATAACCATTCATGAGCTATTAAGAAATTATAGTGACTATTTTATTGTAGAAAACCTTTATGGCTTATCATTATTGAAACAACAAAATATGGGGGAAACAATAATATAAATATATACAAACACTGGTCAGTGACACAATTGACTGACAATAGACTGAGATTCAATTTTGTACAGAAAAATATCAAAAGTTACATTATGCATAACTTCAACAATATTTTGTTTTGATGAATAAAATATCTCTGGTGTTTGTCTTCCCCTAAACTTCAAAGGCTTAATCTGGGGGAATCTTGACATATCCAGATTAATCATTGCAGTGAACCACAAATATATTTTAACTTCAAATAAAACACAGGAAGGTGACCTTAAACCATTATTACAGTTTTGTGATTATTCAAATTCCAGATCAGCAAACATTGATATCATCATCAGTATCATATTTGATTTATCTAACTACCTCCTTTTGACTGTCTTTGTATCATCATAGTAACATTGTGTTCATTTATTATTTATCACATTGTGCATTTTATAAATCAGGGTCCTTTCATGTTTGGTGATAGTATTTATTAGGTCTGGAAAACATGTGTTGGATAAGAAGGTCTGTGTAAGTGTATTAGAGATGTTCTGTTCATTCTTTTATTTCATTTGTTTTTCCACTGTGATATCATGTTATGTCATAATCCGTTCCTCTGTTGCTGTTTGCTGAAGGTGAATCAGCGTAATGTTCCAGGAATAGATGCTGCGTACCTGGCCATGGACACGGAGGAAGGGGTCGAGGTTGTTTGGAATGAGGTCATGTTCTCAGAGAGGAAGATTTTCAAGCTGCTGGAGGTGAGGTTCAGTGTTAGAGAGGAAGGATGAAGCTGTTAGATAAATATGGATCAAAGCAAACAGGGTATATGGTTTTTCAGTTAACTCATCTGAGGATTTTACATAAAACATAAACAAGGGAAAACAACTGCTGGCTGATTTTCAGTGATCTATATGCACTCCTGTGTTAAAACCTTTTCAAACCACCACAGAACCACAGCCTGTGTTTACATGACAAAAGAAAGGTCGAAGAGGAAATGACCTATGATGCATTGCATAACACCTGCTTTTTATCCCTGAAGCAAACACAAGCAAGTTTTGATGAGACACAGCTCTGTGTTTGTGAAGCAGAAAAAACAGTGGAATCCTCCTGTTACTGCTGCACAGATCCATCATTTAAACATGATTTTGAGATGTATTTACAGCATATTCAGTGGTGGACGAAGAACTCAGATCCTTTACTAAAGTAAAAGTAGAAATACTGTCGTCTAACTTCCCTAATTAAAAATTTTAAGTCAAAGTGCAGAAGTATTATCAGCTCAAAAGTAAAAGTACTCATTATACAGTGTCATATTATTATAGTTTATTAGTTTGTTTTATCAGTGTTAAACACATGAGACAATTTTAATGTAGTTTATCCATGTGGAGCTAATTTGACATATGTTGTGTAAATTAATATTAAAAGTACTGTATCATATTATATTATGTATACATGTATCACATGTTTGTTTTATACACTTTATGTAGCAACTTTTACACAAAACGCAGAATGAATTTCTTAAAAACAAAGACATTTTAAATAGTAAGAATATTAAAATCCATTATTTTATGACAAAGTACCTGTAGCTGTCGGATAATGTTATGAAGTATAAAGTAGTATCAAATGGAAATACTCAAGTAAAGTACATGTACCCCACAATGCTGCAGTAAATGTACAAATGTATGAATGATTAAAAACATTTAAAGTTACATAAAAGGAAAACTTTTCCACTTTTTGTGGGAATTATAAATATATCAAGTTTATCTCCTTGTTATAAAGCAGTTATAGAATAACCAGGTTTATATTTCTATGTGTAACATCACTAGTTCACTCTTTATAATCATGTTGTATTTAATTACATTTTATTTTGCCCACACCTTCAGGAGAAGGTGAAAGCTGTATTTGACAACCTGATCCATTTAGAACATGCAAATATTGTCAAGTTTCACAAGTACTGGACGGATACGAAGGAGAACCGGGCGAGGGTGAGTCTGTCAAATTAGAGACACGCACTTGTTATTGTCTTCAGAAGTAATATCATAATTTTAGAAACATAGAAAATAATGTAAATGTTAGCAGTAAACTACTAATTGTTCCCTATATCTTTCTCCAGGTGATTTTTATTACTGAATATATGTCTTCAGGAAGCTTGAAGCAGTTTCTGAAGAAGACAAAGAAGAATCACAAGAACATGAATGAAAAGGTAACAATATCTGAAAAAGCTGCTGTAAATACTGCATCATGTGGAAAGTCTCGGCTTCTTAATCACAACAGGGATTATACAGATTCCACAGAGCAAGGAACAGTTCTAATGATCTAGTGTTAGACTGTGTTGGCACAAACAGCAACTGGATTTATAGATGTACCGAGTAGCAGCTCTGAGATAAATCACATGATGTAAGTCACCCAGCGAGTCAGCGTCTGATAAAGTGTGTGATCCTACAGGCTTGGAAGAGATGGTGCACACAGATCCTATCAGCACTCAGGTTGGTTTCCTATTTCAGACACATGCACATTGACCCTTCAGTGTTTGTATGTATTCGGGAATGTTTTTTTTGTTTTTTTTGCTGTCATGCAGTTATCTTCACTCATGTGATCCTCCCATCATCCACGGAAACCTGACCTGTGACACCATCTTCATCCAGCACAACGGCCTCATCAAGATCGGCTCAGGTAGAGAATATGGGTTCAACTAACCATTTTAGAAGTCTGACTAATCTATCAACTAGTTAAACGTATAATTGATTAGTTGTTTGGTTCATAAAATGGTGTAAAATGTCGAAATGTTTCTCAAAGCTGAAGATTCAACCTAAAATGGATTTTTTTGTCCAAACTAACAGTCCACAACCCAGAGACGGTCAGTTTACTATTATAGAAGACTACAGAATCTTCTTAAAAATGACTTAAATCGATTCATTGATTATCGAAAAAATTGGCAACTAACAATTTATCAATTTATCAATCAATTATCATTTCAGCTCTAGTATAGAGTGACACCACCTTCATATCAGTGTTTTATCTAGCAGAGCAGGATTCAGGGCTGGGTGATTTTCTTTTTTTTTCAATTTATACATTTATTAAATTTATTACATTTTTCTTTTTCCTTTTTTACTTTCCTGTGTTTGTGATAAACTGCATGTATATATATATATATATATATATATATATATATATATATATATATATATATATATATATATATATATATATATATAATTTGTTGTGTAATCCATTATTTTGTTTGTGTAATTATTTCTTAAAATTTTTGTTTGTTTATAGAAAAACAGACAAAATGGGTTCAAACTGAACATTTAAATACTGGTAATTTGAAAGAAATCTAGATTTTAGTTTTAGGGAAAACCGCAGCTTTATCTGAAATTCTGTTGACGAAGTGTTTTATATAACACAAACTGTTTTGTGTAGTAAATAAACCAGTGTTGTATACGCAGAAGGTTAACAGCTGTCAACACTGTGCAGCTACGAAAGCTTCTTCAATCTCTCTCACTCTTTTCCTGCCTCTTGACCAGTGTTGGGCAAGTTACTCAAAAACTGTAATGCATTACTCATTACTTGTTACTGTCATTTCAAAGTAATTTGTTACATTACAATATTACTGTATTTAAAATGTAAGGCATTACACTACTTTTGCATTACTTTAGTTACTCTCACTAAATAAATATGGATTTTCGCAGCTGCACACCTGGTGTTATATATATTATATATATATGTATTGCCCTTTGTTAATCATAATTTATACCCATTTTTTTCATTGTCCTACCTGTACATCCGGCACCCATAACTTATTTCAATCAATCAAACTTTATTTGTACAGCCCAGTATCACATTCCCATGTCCCAAAGGGCTTCATAGGCCCAGCAGCTCAGAACTCTCTGACCTAAACCTTCAGTGAAGATGAGGAAAAACTCTCACAGAAAAAACTTTTAACGGGAAAAAACAGTGGAAGAAACCTCTGGAGGGCAATTCAAAGAAGGATCCCCCAACCAGGACAGTCAGAAGTGCAATGAGAACCAAGTAAGCTGGTTGATTACATAACAATAACAACAAATGGGGATCAGCATAGCAAGCTTCAGTCATGAAACCCAGGTCACTACATAGCAATGGAATTTGACAAACCAAGATAGATCAGACAAAAGATGCTTCAATACACAGGGCAAGATGTTACTATCCCTTATGTGATGGATGGATTTATGGATGGATGGATGGATGGATGGATGGATAATCTGTACATACTTATTGCCCAATATAATGTATCATATATTAGCATTAATTGAACTGTATTGCAATGTCTAAAGAAATAACAGGATACAAAATTAACATATGCCTTTAATGTGTTTTTTGGAAAACACATTATTCAACTCCATCATTTCAGAAATGTAACAAAAATGAAAATATTATTGCAAGACATAGACTAAAATAACACTGGCCTGAGGGAAAAAAACAAAGTGCTTTGACCAATGGCCCTGGAAGGTAATACAACCCAATCACTTTAGTCTGACCAGGCTAAAAACTGTTATATAGAACATAATAACAGACTCGCTACTAAATATACGAACAGAGGCAGCATACAGTCATATAGTGTTAGAGTGTGTGTTTGAGAGAGAAAGAGAGGGAGAGAGAGCGACGCATCAGAAGAAGCCGCTGAAAGCGTCCATCACTGACATGGTTGTGTTTTGAAGTGACTATATTATACACTCACTGGCCACTTTATTAGGTACATCATGCTAGTAACGGGTTGGACCCCCTTTTGCCTTCAGAACTGCCTCAATTCTTTGTGGCATAGATTCAACAAGGTGCTGGAAGCATTCCTCAGAGAGTTTGATCCATATTGACATGATGGCATCACACAGTTGGCGCAGATTTGTCGGCTGCACATCCATGATGTGAATCTCCCGTTCCACCACATCCCAAAGATGCTCTATTGGATTGAAATCTAGTGACTGTGGAGGCCATTTGAGTACAGTGAACTCATTGTCATGTTCAAGAAACCAGTCTGAGATGATTCCAGCTTTATGACATGGCGCATTATCCTGCTGAAAGTAGCCATCAGAAGTTGGGTACATTGTGGTCATAAAGGGATGGACATGGTCAGCAACAATACTCAGGTAGGCTGTGGCGTTGCAACGATGCTCAATTGGTACCAAGGGGCCCAAAGAGTGCCAAGAAAATATTCCCCACACCATTACATCACCACCACCAGCCTGAACCGTTGATACAAGGCAGGATGGATCCATGCTTTCATGTTGTTGACGCCAAATTCTGACCCTACCATCCGAATGTCGCAGCAGAAATCGAGACTCATCAGACCAGGCAACGTTTTTCCAATCTTCTCTTGTCCAATTTCGATGAGCTTGTGCAAATTATAGCCTCAGTTTCCTGTTGTTAGCTGAAAGGAGTGGTGCGCCGTGGTCTTCTGCTGCTGTAGCCCATCTGCCTCAAAGTTCGATGTACTGTGTGTTCAGAGATGCTCTTCTGCCTACCTTGGTTGTAACAGGTGGTTATTTGAGTCACTGTTGCCTTTCTATCAGCTCGAACCAGTCTGGCCATTCTCCTCTGACCTCTGGCATCAACAAGGCATTTGCGCCCACAGAACTGTCGCTCACTGGATATTTTTTCCTTTTCAGACCATTCTCTGTAAACCCTAGAGATGGTTGTGCGTGAAAATCCCAGTAGATCAGCAGTTTCTGAAATACTCACCAGTCCTTCTGGCACCAATAACCATGCCACGTTCAAAGTCACTCAAATCACCTTTCTTCCCCATACTGATGCTCGGTTAGGAGATTGTCTTGACCATGTCTACATGCCTAAATGCACTGAGTTGCCGCCATGTGATTGGCTGATTAGAAATTAAGCGTTAACAAGCAGTTGGACAGGTGTACCTAATAAAGTGCCCGGTGAGTGTACATTCATGGTTGAATCTAGTGGAGTTTCCGTCATCTCTTTCCGGGCGGTCTATGTGACTGTGTTTGCACGGATTTTTAACTGCTACTGATCTTGCGGTGATTTCAGGGAAAAACACAAAACCCACCTCTAGAATCCAGGTTAAAATGCATTGTAACGTGCATTACTGACATTGTACCGAGTAAATATTACCGATTTTTTTTTTCCTGTAATGCCTTACACTACTGCGTTACAGCAAAAAGTCATGCATTACAGTAATTAGTTACTTTTGGAATGTGTTACTCCCAACACTGCTCTTGACACTTTTCCTAAATTTCTTTTTACTCCAGTCCATAAATTCCTCTTCATCGTTTCACACTCGCTCACAGTGCTGTGACACTCGCTCACAGTGCTGTGACACTCGCTCACAGTGCTCCCCCTGGTCTCTTTACATCCTGTGTATTCTCACCCCCTGTCACATCTGCAGTTGCTCCAGACACGATTAACAACCACGTGAAGACTTGTCATGAAGAGAAGAAGAACTTGCACTTCTTTGCCCCGGAATATGGAGGTAGAGAAAAAAAAGAGAATTCACACTTGTTCTAATGTCCAGATTAAAATATATTTTTAGAATTCTGCAACATATGTCCATGTATCAACCGTTAAGTTTTATTTCCCACAACATTATCACATAGTGATAATGAAGAAAATAGATGGCAGGGTATCATTTGATTATTTTTTAATGGCAGTGATAGTTCTTTAATGATAAAAAATTAAGATGTCTGTGTAGATTCTCACTCATCCAGGTCATTGTAGTCAAGGAGCTTAAAAAGTAAGCAACTGGACTTTTTCTTTGAGCTTGAAGACGTTTCACCTTTCATCTGAAAGGCTTCTTCAGTTCTAGCCTGATGATGGAAACCAGGAGCTATATCTCTGGATCACAGAGGGTGGAGCTATAGACCACACCCCTCATCCCATAACAAAGGGTCACATAGGTCACCCTTCAAGGTGTGAATTTGGATGAGAGTCGCTGTGGTAACGACTCTCATTCCAATTCAATCCCATGCATATATGGGCTCCCGAAGATTCACAAGGAAGGGGCCCCCCTCAGACCAATTGTAAGCAGCATCAATTCAGTCACTCATAATATTGCAAAATTCCTATCAATGATTCTGTCTCCTTTAATTGGAAAAACCCCACATCACATCCAGAACTCCAAGGATTTCACCGACAAAATCAGCCAACTGAAACTGGATCCAGATGAAACAATGATATCATACGATGTCACATCCTTGTTCACCTGCATCCCCACAACAGAAGCAGTAGAGGCCGTCAGAAACAGATTACAACAGGACACATGTCTGCACACAAGAACCAACCTTAACCCAGACAAGATTTGCTCCCTCTTAGAACTTTGCCTCACTACCACCTATTTCAAGTACAATGAGGAATTCTACAGGCAGAAACATGGCTGTGCCATGTGCTCTCCAGTCTCCCCCCTTGTGGCGAACCTCTACATGGAGGAAGTGGAGAACCAAGCACTAACCTCATTTAAAGGAACAACACTAAGCCACTGGTTTAGATATGTGGATGATACATTCACAAAAATCAAAAGCCAGGAAGTAGAGGCCTTCACGAAGCACATCAACTCAGTCAACAACTACATCAAGTTCACCGGGGAGGACTCCAAAGACCAGAATCTACCCTTTCTGGATTGTGAGGTTCTTGCCGAAGAAGATGGAGGTCTCAGCAAAGAGGTCTACAGGAAACCCACACACACCGACCAATATCTACTATTTGACTCTCATCACCCACTGGAACACAAACTGGGTGTCATCAGAACCCTACAACACCGGGCAGACAGCATCCCTTCCAAAACAGAAGGGAAAGAGAAGGAACACACACACATCAAACAGGCACTAAGGAATTGTGGTTACCCCAACTGGGCGTTCATAAAGATTAATAGAAGACAGGAGAAAGAAAACAAAACACAGAAAGACAAAAAAGAAAAACAGAAGGAAACATGTGGTAGTGCCGTACGTATCTGGTCTCTCAGAGAAACTAAGAAGAATCTTCAGCAAGCACAACATCCCAGTTTATTTCAAGCCTGGTAACACCCTCAGACAGAGACTGGTCCACCCCAAGGACAAAACCCCAAGACAAAACCTCAACAATGTGGTTTATGCGGTACAATGCAGTGAAGAGTGCCCGGATCTATATATTGGAGAAACTAAGCAACCACTCCGCAAATGCATGGCGCAACACAGGAGGGCCACCACATCAGGACAGGACTCAGCATTACATCTGCATCTGAAGGAAAAGGGACACTCCTTTAAAGACACTGATGTACACATCTTAGATAAGGAGGACAGGTGGTTTGAGAGAGGAGTGAAAGAGGCCATCTATGTCCATTTGGAACAACCCACTTTGAACAGAGGAGGGGGACTGCGTCATAACCTATCTGCTACATACCATCCTGCCTGGAGATCTCATCCCAGGAAGTTTAACTGCTCTTCACCATCAGAGCAAGACTCTTTCTCTGGATCATGTGACCACAACGACTCTCATTCCAAGTCACACCTTGAATTGGAATGAGAGTCGTTACCACAACGACTCTCATCCCAATTAACACCTTGAAAGGTGACCTATGTGACCCTTTGTTATGGGATGAGGGGTGTGGTCTATAGCTCCACCCTCTGTGATCCTGTTTCAGTTGGCTGATTTTGTCGGTGAAATCCTTGGAGTTCTGGATGTGATGTGGAGTTTTTCCAATTAAAGGAGACAGAATCATTGATAGGAATTTTGCAATATTATGAGTGACTGAATTGATGCTGCTTACAATTGGTCTGAGGGGGGCCCCTTCCTTGTGAATCTTCGGGAGCCCGTATATGCATGGGATTGAATTGGAATGAGTCGTTACCACAACGACTCTCATCCGAATTCACACCTTGAAGGGTGACCTATGTGACCCTTTGTTATGGGATGAGGGGTGTGGTCTATAGCTCCACCCTCTGTGATCCAGAGATATAGCTCCTGGTTTCCATCATCAGGGTAGAACTGAAGAAGCCTTTCGGATGAAAGGTGAAACGTCTTCAAGCTCCTTGAGGATACAATATTAATAATTTTTCTGATTTTCTCAATATCCAAAGTTTCCAAAGTTCCAAAAAAGTATTCCAAAGTTCTGTGGGGGTGGAATCTCTTTTTAAATGTAAAAGTCATTAGGTTTCCAACACTGAATTTATTTGCATTTAAATTATTTATCAGATATTATTCAGAATCAGAAAATCAGAAAATTCAGAATCAAAAAATCTAATTTATAAACTTGAAATATGGGTTTAAGTTGCTATATTTTTTTTTTATAAAAATTATATTAATATAATTATATATATATATATATATATATATATATATATATATAGCTTCAAATCAGGAAAAAATGAAATTAAAGAATTCTATATTTTATAATAGAATTTTTATACCAAATTGTTACATTATAGCAATGTTTGAAACTGATTTTTTTATTCTGATTTGTGAACATTAAAAAATAAAAGTGAAAGCAAGTTGTGAAAATTTGAGGACTTTTATATATATGTTATAAATTCAGACATAATTCCAATGGAAAAAAACACTTTCTCAACACATCCTATTGTTATTATGAATAAATCTGTGATAGAACATCTATATGTTATTTTGTTTTCTGTATTTTGTTGCAGCTGTTGTGGACGTCACCACAGCCGTAGACATCTACTCGTTTGGCATGTGTGCCTTAGAGGTGAGATGAAACCCACTCTAACACAGGGCAGAACACACCTCACACAGCCACATGTTTACAGGTGTGTTTGGATGATTCAGATGGCGCTTTTGGAGATCCAGGGAAACGGAGAATCTTCTTATGTTTCTGAGGAAGCGATCAACAACGCCATCCAGCTGCTGGAGGACCCGCTGCAGAGGGTAAGAACAACAGAGACTGATTCTCAGTGTTTGTTTGTTTGTCTAAAAGTCTGTTTCTGTAGGAGTTAATCCAGAAGTGCCTGGACTGTGACCCTGATACGAGGCCGACAGCCCGAGAGCTGCTGTTCAACCAGGCTCTGTTTGAAGTCCCGCTGCTAAAACTGCTGGCTGCTCATTGCATCGTCAGCCACCAACGTGAGTGGTGAAATAAAACCTTTTCTCCCAAAAGCCTTCTTATTTCAATGCAGTAGCACACTCACAATATGAACTGCTCCACTGTACTATCGTTATTTTACATTGCTGTATCTTAATTGTGCTTTTATGTTTTTATTCATATATCTGTCTTTTTCCACCATCGTGGACAATATAGAGTTATTCAAAGTTTTGTGGGTAAAAACATTTTCCGTTAAAATGCAGTTTCCTTCAATGTTGCTCAAATAAATAAGAAAAAAACACAGAACATAGAATGTCTTGGTTGGTGGAGAGGTTTTTTTTTCCCCCTAATTTTAATTCTTTATTATTTATAATTTTCCAGACATGATCCCTGAGAATGCTCTGGAGGAAATCACCAAAAACCTGGACCCTAACCTGGTCATTGCTGACCAGAAAGACATTCAACTCCTGTAAGTACCAGAAGCCAAAACAGCATTTATTTTTATTAAAATAATAACAATTATAATTTTAATTTAGCATTTTTTGTTTATAATTCATTGATTCCATTGTTTATTGAACAAAGGGAAGTCTGACAATTTTGTGGTACAGTAGAGCAAACTGCTACTAGTTTTTTAACCATCTCACCATAGTATCTGCATGCATTTATCATCTATTTTCTCTCTTTCACACACATTTAAACATTTACACTTAACGTTGACTTAACGTTGTTTATTGTTTATTGAACTAAAGTGCATTAAAAACTAATCTTCTAAGACAGTGGCTAATAATAGTGAATAAAGACCATTGCATGTGAGTTAGAAACACTAACCAGTAAAAGTGGTCAAACAGACCCTAATATTGTCTAAGATGCTAGGATATCTGTCATTTATTCTAAGTGTATTTTCCTCTGCAGGCTTTCACAGTTTCCTGCATTGGAGCTTGATAAATTCCTGGAGGATGTGAGGTAAGAAGTAAAAGTTGTGAGCAGTGTCGGTCTGAATAATTCCAGTTCATACTAACACCTCAAAGATGCAGCAGTGTCCTGCCACATGGAGGCAGTGTTGGACTTACTGTTTTGTGTCTCCATTTCATGTCTCCAATTGTTAATATTTCTCCTGGTATTTGCCAAATATATGTACAAAAATCGGGGGTGACACAGTGGCAAGTGGAAGGTCGCAGGTTCAAAGACCTCCTTGGTCGTGGGTCTGGGACCTTTCTGTGTGGAGTTTGCATGTTCTCCCTGTGTCTGCATGGGTTTTCACCGGGTACTCCAGCTTCCTCCCACAGTCCAAAAACATGCTCAGGTTAATTGGCGACTCTAAATTGCCCTTAGGTGTGAATGTGTGAGTGAATGGTGTGTGTGCCCCACGATTGGCTGGCGACCATCTGGGGTGTATCCCTGCCTCTCGCCGTAATGCGCTGGCAGGGCCGCTGCTAAGGTTTTGGAGGCCCTAAGCTCAGCTTGTAGGGAGTTGGTGGTGACTGTTGTTTGTGGCTGTGTACTTGACCCTTCAGACACGTTGGATGGTTGCTGGCTGCTTACTGCACTGCTTGTCGATGGATCATCATCTGGTTCATCTTCTTGCTGATGTGGTGGTCCGTCTATATATTTGAGCATTGACCCTATGAATATGATTTAAATGAAAAAATATCTCATTAGTAAAGCCTGAATAAAAATACCCAAACCAAAAATATCACTTCATTATATTATGCTATCTTGTAGCTGTTGTATTTCACAATGATAGGAGAATGAAATAGAACCCGTAAATGACATTAATATGGTCGGACAAAATCAAATACCTTAAAAATTAACATATACTAATCCTACACATTAAACAAAACAATAGTGGCATTTTGTGAATGACCAAAGGTGGCCAAACATTTTTTGCACTACACATGACTTTAACACACCTTCTACAACACTGTGGCCAGATGTAAAATCATCCCCCAACCACCGCCCCCTCCCCTCCTCCTCCTCCTCACTACCAGGACAGCCTTGGAGTTATCCCGAACGACCCCCCTGTAGCAGAGAAAAGATGCTAGAGCTGAATTTTATTCTCTGTCCAATCCTGTTTACAGTTGGGCTAACCTAGCCTAGCTTGTCGAGTTTATCACGTAACGCTGTGTTAGCAAAACAAACAAACACGGTATAACACAGACTTACCAGAAAGGGATGCAAGTTCGTCATCTTTCTCTTTTTTCCTCTTTCGCTTTTCACCTCCAGATTCATGGTGTCTCTTGGATGATATTCTCTCATTTCAATTGTCGAAGTTTTTAACTGATGAAAATCGCTAATTAAAGTGGCTCCGAAGCTTTGTGCCGGTCGTGAACGATCCGACTCTTTGAAGTTGAACGATCGTTGGGAGCAACAGAGGAGCCGAACAAGCCGGCTCGTATTAGTGAGCTGAGCCAAAAGATCCGGCTCTCCAAATAAAGCCGGAATTCCCATCACTCGCTGTACCATTTACAAAGGATTTGCGGGGGTCTGAGTCTTTTTATTACGCAATAAATAACATTTAATTTTCCCGATTTCAGTGATGGTATACAAAACTCCCGGAGAACTATTTAATATTTTTGCTATTTATTAGTGTAATGATTATTATCTTTTTTTTTTCCAATCTTAATTTTGGAGGCCCCCTTCACTAGTTGGGGCCCTACGCTGGCTGGGTAGTCTGCGTGTACGGAGCGGCGGGCCTGTGCGTTGGGATAGGCTCGAGCAGACCCCTGCGACCCTAATGAGGAATAAGTGGGTATAGAAGATGAGATGAGATGTACAAAAATTATTTGAGTATATTTACCTCTAATTGGATCAAAATCCTTCTTTTTCTTTACCTGTAAAACAGTTTGCGTCAGTGTTGTAGTTCAGTGAAAATACCATTTATAACGAATTAACGCAAAACAGTTTTAAAGGTGTTCATTTTTTATCATGTGATTAATGCTCTTTGTGACCCAGTGAACCATTTTTTTCATAAGCTGTGGCCACTGCTAGTAGACAAACTACAGGATCAGGCTGTAAACCAGAAACACACAAACCTTGTTCCTTCACCACTTCTCACCTGTAACATGGCTCTATTAAATGATCCCTTTCAAATAAAAACTTAATTTTCACCTTTATTATAAATGGGTTCCCTGTTGTCCTCAAAATGACAACAGGTCTTTCTGCTTGAGTAACTGGATTAAAAGTAAAGTAGGAAATCAGATTGACTCACCTGTTCATGTTCACCTCTGGTGAATAAATAGTTATATAGTATAAATAGCTATAATTGTAATTGATTTTTTATTTGTAATTTTATTTTGGATCACACTCTTTTGAATAGCTGCTTTGTGACTGTTTATATACTTTTTTTGTCATATGTTTATTGATGGTGTTACGGGAATGGCTCTAACACTACATGTTGTGGTTCTTTCTTTTAATATAGAGCAGGTCTAGAACATGTTGTGTAATTCAGAGAGACCCAACATTCCCACATGAGCAACACATGTTGACAACGGCAAAGAAAAAGCTTTTAATGGGAAGAAACCTCAAGCAGAACAGGGCTAATAATGATAATTATAATATTAAAAGTGCATGTCAACAGGCAGGAGAAGCATTTTTTAATTCTGTATTGTACAGGTTCATCAAACTCTTCTGCTGCCAACAATTTCTAATCGTCTACATATATTTACCACCTTTCAGTTCTGTCTTTATCTCAGTCTTTTTGTTTTACTTTGTTGTTAGAATTTTGTTTTGGAATAAAAAAATATATAGATGATAGTTTGCTGTCATTATAGAGTTTCTGCTATAATCAATCTTTGATATTTGTCAGTTTGTAGACATTAAATATACAGAAAACCCAGAGTGATTTAAATCCTAACCAGATGAATATTGTTTTATTCACCTCTCTCTTTTTTTCCATGTTTTCTCCACCTTTCTTCTCTCCCTGGATCAGAAACGGTATTTATCCCCTGACAGCGTTTGGAGTTCCGTGTCCTCAGCAGCCTCATCAGGAAGCTGTTAAATCTCCCATCATCATCCCTTTGGTCAAATCCCCCACACCTGAACCTACAGAGCTGGAGACAAGGCGGGTGAGTGACAGATCATCCATGTTTGTTCATTTTCTTCAGAGATTATTGAGTTATACACTTATTTCTTAAGGTATATGGTTCATTTACTGGATTAGTGCATGGCATTAGTCATATTATTTGAGAACTATTCACATTTTTGTTTCCATGTGTCTCCTGCAGGTTGTTCATATGCAGTGTAATGTTGAAGCTGTTGAGGAGGGAGAAAGATATCATGTAAGTATAATGTCTTATGCAGCTTTGAGAGTTCCCTGATCAACCTGCAGTTTGTTGTTTGCTACCATGCAAAAATTCAAATATGTCTGATTCTATCGTCTTAGCTCACACTGCTGCTGAAACTGGACGATAAGCTGAATAGACACCTAAGCTGTGATATGTTACCTCGTAAGATCACACACACACACACACACACACACACACACACACACACACACACGCACACACACACACACACACACACACACACACACAGGTTGGCAGTTTGATCTGGGCCTGTTGTCTGGTAATAAAACAAGATAAGGGAGAATATGTTTTTTTTAATAAAGAACAACCTTTGACATTGATAACTGATCTATTTTTTATCATCTGATTCCATTGAAGGTCTGTGTAGGTGATACTGAGGGAACCTTCTTCTAGACATGTGTGTTAATGTTCAGTTTAATTAGTTTAGAAATAGGGACAGAATGAATACATAGTACATGCAAATATACCACACTATAGACCTTGTGTCCGCTGCCAGGTTGATGTCAACTCAAACAGTTAAACACTGAACAGGCGCACACACACACACACACACACACACACACACACACACACACACACACACACACACACACACACACACACACACACACACACACTGTACAGCAGTACAACAACCATAAGGATAATTTAGGTGAAGCTCTTAACAGCACCAGATAAGAACAAAAACACAGAGAACTCAGAATATTACATAAACTCTTAATGCATCATTTCACATAATGTCATTGTATTTTCTCTTACAAAAAATAAAGTTGGTCAGTTTAGACACCTACTTATTGCCTTTGTCAAATGAATGTCTAGAAAAAAACCCTCCTATAATCCTATAATCAATTTATGGATTGGAGTCATATTTAAGAAGAAAATGTCCAAATTCTCTGGTTCCAGCTTCTCTTCTCTTCTCTTCTCTAACTAATTTAACTAACTAAGCTCTACTAATAACAGTAGAGCTTCAACAATTAGTTGATTAATTGATTAGTTGATTATTACATTAATTGCCAATTATTTTGTTAATTGATTAGAGAAGAAGAAGAAGAAAATCATCTGGTTCCACCTTCTCTTCTCTGATTATTTTCTGGTTTCTTTAGTCTTCTATAATAGTAAACTGATGATATTTGAGTTGTGAACTGTTGATCTGGACAAAAAAACATTTTTTCAGTTGAATCTTCATATTTAGGAAACAGGGATTGACACCGATTCATAAACCATATAAGGAATTGATAAATCATTTCAATAATCAATAGATTGACAATCAAAACAGTCATTAGTTGCAGCCCTAGCAGAAAGCAGACAGTATAGAAGATGACTGCCTGACTAGTGAAGTGAACACATATGATCATGCTTGTTTTGTTTCTTCTCCATGTGAAAAGGTGTAAGAGAAGGTCCAGTGTGGAGAGTTTTTATGAAGTGTGAGTAATTCGACCATTTGGACGGTTTAGTTTTACAACTGTAGTTTAGGGTTAACGGTAGAATTACATTTGACTAGAGGTGCTGATAAATGTGGTTGGTGTGACCTCTCCATGAATTACTGCACAGCTAACACTACTTTTCTCTCTGGTTTTACCCCACACACAGTTTACTGTACAGTTCCTCTCTGTATGTGGGCACTAAGGCATGTAGGGAAGTGAGAGTGAGATTGCAGAGTCACAACAACTATTTTAGGCAGGGACTGACTGATGCTGTGCCAATAAAACCCTGCACAAATTTATTAGGACTGCATCTTAGAATAAATCTACAATAAAAATTAAATAGGTTTGAAACATTATTTTGAAAACAATATTTGTTGACAAAAATATTTGTCAACATAACCTTATTTATCTGAAAATTATTAATCAATTAGTTGCTGGGTTCATAAAATGGTGTAAAATGTTGTGAATTAACTAAACACATTCTTCATGATAGAATTAGGACTAGATTAAAAATCCTTGTCAACATTAACGATGTTTGGAAAACACAAATGATTCTTTATGAATTAAAAATGTTGTAGTTGAATTTAAAAAGGAAGACAAATGCAAAAAAGAGGTCATGCAGCACAGCTGTGGCGACAGTCATAATAATGTCGCAGCATGATCCACTGCACATGCAGACAGGTATGGGAGGCATGTAGCATGTAAGCGTGTGGGGAATGTTGGAGCTGAGAGAGGCTGCAGCTCCAGCTGTCACCTCAGATCTGATCCGTCTCTTCCCAGACTCTGAGCTCCCTGTCTCCCACTTCACTTTCTGACCTGGAAACATGTTTTTATCACTTCTGATTAAAACTTAGATGGAACTGAATTGTAAAGTTCTTAGAAACTCTGTAGCAACAGTTACTCTCAGCTTTGTGATACTAGTTAACACGGCATGATGATCAGACTTTTCAGGCTGTGTTTTTTTTCTTCCTCCAGCATTAATGTATAGATAGCTTTCTATTCTCTGAGAGACTGAGACAAAATGAAAGTAAAACCAAAGCAGATATAGCCAGAAAAAAATTCTTCTTATCCTTCTTCTAATAAACTAGTGTTGCATGAGACTAAATTATTTTTGAGTTGCTTTGTGTTAATGTTAAGTTGCACAGAAATTCTGGTTTATGCAACTAGAGCTGCAATAATTAATTGATTAGTTGCCAACGATTACATTAATCACCAACTACTTTGATTAATTTATAATTTTATTATGTAATTAATTTTAGTCATTTTAAAAAGAGAATGTCCTAATTCTCTGGTTCCAGCTTCTCTTCTCTGATTATTTTCTGGTTTCTGGTTTAGTCTTCTATAATAGTAAAGTGATGATCTTTGGGTTGTGAACTGTTGGTCTGGACAAAAACAGATATTTGAGGTTGAATATTGAGCTTTGGAAACACTGGATTTTATACCATTTTATGAACCAAACAGGCAATTGATTAATCATTTAAATAATCGATAGAGATTCAAATATCAAAATAATCAGTAGTTGCAGCTCTGCTTGCAACCTGAAACTAGTTCTGTGAACGGTTCTCTGTTTCCTTATCAACAAGCCAAAGCCCAAATGAAACTGTGACTGATCAGTAGTTTCCTAAACCACTATCATTCACCCCTCTGCCTTCTCCCTCTCTGACCATACTTATAGTTATAAAATATGGAATATGTTTTTGGAACAGCAAAGTTATTCAAAATCAACAGAGCATGACTGAAAACAACTGAGCTCATTAGCGCAAGCACAGATTCCTCTAATTTGAGACAAACACTTCAATACATTTTATAATAAAACATCAACAAAGTTAAAGAGAAAAATAAGAAAATGTTCAAAAAAAAGAAAAACACAAACATTTAACATCAATTTACATGTTCAAAAGGAGTACAAAGAAGTGTAGACTTATTTAATCCTACCTACTTTAAAAGCAGCATCTAGATGATATTTGCTGTATTTTTAGCTGCAGTATGTTATGTAGCTGAATTAGTGACTAACTGCTGCTGTGTTTTTCAGATGAGAATGTTCAAGAGTTGGCTGAAGAGTTGGTGCAACTGGGTTTAATCAGTGAGGTGGGTGTTTGTGTGTTTCTGTGTGTTTGTGCATGTGTGTGTGCTGCAGCCAAACACGTGTGTGGTTTGGATAATACTGTTGGTAATTTTGCTTTTAAAAGCTGAGGAGCCTCCAGCACATACACATTTCTCTCTCAAGAGGTGTCTACACATTCTCAGTTTGATACGTCCTGTGCTGCCCACTCACCACTAATGTACCTTCACTGCTGCTGTAAAGTCACTTCAACTCACTGTGGGCTGGAGTATATGTAGACTTTAGTCTTAATGATTTAATCCAATTAATGGATTTCATAGATACATAAAGCTGTTTTATGCCTTGACTGGTGCATGGAAGTAAATATGTTTATAAAAAATATAGAATTTCCGGCACTATTTATTTTCAGTGACTTGTGTATCTGAGTATATATGAGTTTTTAACCTCTGAATTCTACTTGTTTTCACTTTTATTCAGAATTCAGAAACAAGAATAATTTATATATACATTTATGTATTGATTACATTTGTGTTGTTATTAATATTAATAATATTAGTAGTATTAGTATTGACATTTTGTCCCTTTTTATTTAGTTTTAGTTATTTTATTTTTGTATTTATTATTCTTTGTTCCCCTTTTTGTCAGTCATTTTGTCTATCATTGGGTGCATAAAAAGAGAAAATAACATTGCAATAATAAATTGATGAATACATTGCAATGAAAATAAGAAAAGAAGAATTAAGAATGAAGAAATTGATGAATCTATTGAGACAGACGTACATCCATTGGGTGTGATTATGGGTCGTATCTTTTTTATCTAACAAATCTGCGTTTTCTGTGTAGTATTGATGAAAACATGTTTTTGCCACAGGTCGACCAAAACATGATCGCCTCTCTACTGGAAGAATCATTCAGCCAAGCTCTTCAATAGTAACTTGAAGTTTCCTCAACATATTTGTGTTTCTTCATATGTAAACTCTGGCTCAATCTCAACTCTGTTACATTTTTATCATTCCTCAACAATGGGACTGTATTTGGTTTTTTTTTTCCTCGTCTTTTTTTGCGTGACCAAAACTGTGTTTTTCCTTTATATCGGGGAATAAAGCTTCCAAGTAGCACAGTACTTTTAGTGTAAAGCTATTCCTATACAACACATTCACAAGGAAGCTCCCTGGAGTGATTTCACATATTTTACAGTCAAAGCACACATGTTCACGGCTTGAGTCATAATGAACACATCGCTGTTAAATTCAGTAAAGATTTAAACTTCATAGGGTGCATAGTTGTGTTTTAGTATGAAGTAGAGTCTGAAGTCACCCTGAATACTAATTCATTGCCTTATTATGGCATGGAGGCATGGATTTCTACCTAAAGATCCTCATTTCACAGGGTTTTTCTTCTCATTTGGCTCCGTTGTTATTTTTAAAAAGCTTGTGATACCGAACATATGTGCATATCTGCATAAGACGTTAAGGGGCGAACATCTTTCCACTTGTCTGTGGAGGGTGTAACTGGTACTGTGAACTCTGTGTTACTGAATGTGTGTGTTTGTTTTTATGTTTTTTCGACTGTTTGTCTTATTATTCCTGGCCTGCGCACAAGCCTTTAAGCTTTATTATTTTACTCCGTTTTACCAACTTGCCTTTAAAATGAAATACTGTGAGACGTGTACTGAACTCAGCTGCCATATTCTGTTGATAGAGGACGCAGCTTTTTCCAGATACATCAGTGATTTTCATGTTATATTTATGTTATGGATACTGTAATTTCCCTTTTTGTAGCAGCACAACAAACAAACAGCGTCATTGTTGATTCACTGAGCCGACACAACTTTTCTTGTTTCTGTTTTTTTTTTTCCCTTCTTCATTTAATAACAGAGATTCTGATAAAGCTGGGACCTGGTGGGTTGAAATTCATCAGAGAGCAAAGTACAGATTTGGGCTTTGTCCAGATCTTGTTCAGACTTGTGTTAGAACAGGGTTTTTCCTGCTGCCTTTTAGTGACACTACAGCTCAGAACTGTGTCTGAAAACTCGTACAAGTCGCGACCTTAAACATGCAGCAAGTAGGCATAGAAAATGCTGTTCGCTTTATGCACAAAGCAGGAGAGTATTTGAACCACTGAAATCTTTTTTGTATATGTCCTTGGAAATAAAAAATTCTGAATTCTGAGAAAAAATCAAGAATTCTGACTTTAATCTTAAAATTCTGGAAAAAAAAACATTCATTAAGGCGTACATTTCTTTTTAATTCATTCTAGATAAATAGTCTGAATTTTGATTTACTCTCAGAATTCTGAAAAGAAAAACATTTTAAAGGTTCTAGAAAAAAGTCAGAATATTGACTTTAGTCTCAGAATTCTGAAAAAAATAAGGGGTATGTTTTTTCATTCTCAAAAAAAGTCAGAATTCTGATTTTAATCTTAGAATTCTGAGGGAAAAAAAAAACATTTTAAGGCATGAAGCCTTTTTGTTTATTTATTTAAAAAAAAGGTTAGAAAAGATTTTTTTCGATCTCAAAATTCTGAGAAAAATAAATGTAAGGGGTGATGTTTTAATTACTCATCCTTAGAAGAAAACTGATTTTTATTCTGGAAGGAAAAAAAAATCCCTTAATGTTTTTTTTTTCAGAGGCCCTAATACTCTTCCATGCAAAACAGCAGTTGATATGAGGATAGTATTCCATAAGCACCTTATTGACATTTTTGTAATAAATTATACTGAAGTATTATCGCAGATGTGTTTATTTGAATACTATACGAGCTTCCAGGCACAGCTTTTCTTCTGATGCTGATTGTTGGGTTGCTTAGCAACATCGTGTTAAATTCACCACCTCACAAATGATCCTCAATCATTTATTTTTGAAGTATTTAAAACAAATCCTCATTCTCGCTGCACATGTACTGTGTAGTCCATCAACATTCAGTCTTTATTTTCCTGTTTGTTTGTCTGTGAACTGATAAAATTGTACAATCCAAAGCTTTAGCCTTAAGCCAAGAGAATGTAAAATCCAACCAATGTGATGAGCAGGCAGCTTTATTCCCTCTCTCTGTTACTGCTGCTACTACTGGGACTGGTTGGAGCATCTCCAGCCTGTAACCTCAGCTCATATAGGATTATTATTGGATTTTTTGTCGAACATAAATGTGTCTGAGATGTTCAACCTCACAAAATCTGTATGACTCCCAAATAAATATGTGAAATGCTCGACTTTGTTGTTTTTAGTGGATGTAAAGGCAGATTATTGTCAGAGACTATTTGTAGGGTGATATCAGGTAAAATGGGCCATTTAAGGTTTGGAGGTCCCAGCCTCTCTGACATAACTGTGGTTGACTAGTAACAGCTGATTTGATTAGTTCATGGCTTCTATGGTGATTTCATTAGTTTATGGTTTCTATGGTGGTGAGACAATACTTCAACTCTGGACTGAACCAGAAATGTGCATGGTAAGGATCCTGGCATGACAAATCTAACTAAAGTATTATAAGGATGATAAATCTGTTAAAAAAATATGCACATAAAATATATCTGCATCACTGCCATAGATCAGAAGCTAGTTAGTTTCATATATTAACATCTTTTGGATGTTTTTTTGGAGGCTCAATTTACCATAACCCCCCTAAGATAAAATGGGCCTAACCCTCTGTGTCTTTCACAAACATGTGTATGACATTTGTCAGTCATTTTCTATACCTGCTTTTCCTCATTAGGGTCGCAAGGGTCTCCTGGAGCCTTACGGCGAGAGGCAGGGATACACCCCAGATGGTCGCCAGCCAATCGTGGGGCACACACCATTCACACCTACAGGCAATTTAGAGTAGCCAATTAACACTCAGCATGTTTTTGGACATGCAAACTCCACACAGAAAGGTCCCAGACCCAGGACCAAGGAGGTCTTGAACCTGCGACCTTCTTGCTGTGGGGCAACAGCGTTAACCCCTGCCCCACCGTGTCGCCCTGTATGACATTTGGTTCAACTAAAACATGGACAGTATGTTAATTGTCATGTGAAATTAGTTCAACTGAAAGTAGTCACTACTTTAGTGGTGTTTGTGTAACTTAGCTTGTTTCATATGACTCAGTGTTAGCTTTAGCTTAGCTTGATAGCTTAGCTTGTATAGATAGGTGTGTTAGCATGTGTGTGTACAACACATAGCTGATCTGTTCTTGTTTTAATAGCAGTAATATGAGTTTATTTAATGTATTTTAAAATCTCAGTGTGTCCAAGCAATTGTCTTTTAACATTATAATTTGTGATGAACTAATTTGAAATTGGATTTTCCCTTATAGGGCCTAAATAATTATTTATTATCCGATAATTCCAACACAAAACGATCAGAAACAGTCAATATTAATCATAAATATACATGGAAAAGACATTTGGTAATGTGATTTACCAAAAGGTTGTCCAATTTACCTGATATCACCCTATATATTGAATTCATCCGTATTTTTTTTTTGTTCATTATGAATCGGTTGCGCCCCTCAGCGTCCAGCAGCCCACAGGTGAATTAACATCGTGACGTCACGCAGGAAGTGGACAAAGGTGGGTCCGCGGTGAGCCGCAGTCTGGAAAACACGGACATAAATCAGTTAATTATAAAGAGAAAGTGTGAGCTGCTGAACATGTGCAAATTTGGTGAGTGAGTCGCTGTTGGTAGTTTTGTGTTGCTTATAGTTTGTTGTTGGTAGAGTCATTTTTATTTATTATTATTTGTTTTATGTGTTTCCGCCCGCGGTGAAAATGACCACAGGCCTGCAGGTCCGCTTCCACTTCAAGTCATTCACCTGTTGAACATTATTGTAACTGCTTAAAGTTAAGAGGAAAATAATCTGTTAACATTTAAAATGAATAAATCAATACTTAACAATCAATACTTCATACGGTGGGAAAGTATCAAGTCTTAACCCGATCTACCTGTTAATCTTCCTCCACCTGTCTGACAGATTCAGTATAAACATACATTTACTCTGATTACAGAAGAACTCAGATACTTTACTGGAGTTTAAATGCGAATTCTATTTAAAAATACTCCAACAAGTAAAAGTCTGTGAATTCAAAAGGTCGTTTAAGTAACATTGATAAGTACTTATAAGTAACTTAGTACTTATATTTGCAGTGTCCATATCAAATATATATATATATATATATATATATATATATATATATATATGTGTGTGTGTGTGTGTGTGTGTGTGTGTGTGTGTGTGTGTGTGTGTGTGTGTGTGTGTGTGTGTGTGTGTGTGTGTTGAACATGTGAAAAAAAATAGTAATTATTGAATGTGTATGTAAATCTGTCATGTATCTGTATGTCATACATTAATACATTTAATATTATTATATCTGCCAACAAGCTGAAATGTGTTTTGATATTGATGATATAAAATGTGTGTAATATATTTCCATGAATGTATGTTTAAAATATTGATTTTATTTCATCAGGAGCCACATTAGCTGATGCAGAAAAACTATGTTTCAGGTGTAAATAGTAAATGTTTGCTGTTGTTTGCTGATGTCTGTCCACAAATTCACTGAATACATAAATGTACTGTTTTGGAAACAATGAATAATTAATTTACTGGAGACGTATGTAAACTGGGCGACACGGTGGGGCAGGGATTAGCGCTGTTGCCTCACTGCAAGAAGGTCGCAGGTTCAGGACCTCCTTGGGTCCTGGGTCTGGGACCTTTCTGTGTGGAGTTTACATGTTCTCCCCGTGTCTGCGTGGGTTTTCACCAGGTACTCCAGCTTCCTCCCACAGTCCAAAAACATGTTGAGGTTAATTGGCAACTCTAAATTGCCCGTAGGTGTGAATGTGTGAGTGAATGGTGTGTGTGCCCCTCGCCGTAACGTACTGGGATAGGCTCCCTGCCACCCTAATGAGGAAAAAGCAGGTATAGAAAATGACTGACTGACTGACGTATGTGAGCCTATTGTGGTCCACATCGGTACTGTATTTCTGTCACCAGACAAGGACAAAGGGCCGCGGAGGCTGATGCAAACGGGGTTAACTCTCATCCTCGTTGGCCACATTAACTTCATCCTTGGCGCCATCGTCCACGGCAACGTCCTGCGCCACATCTCCAAACCTGACCATCAAATCAGCACAGAGTACACCGTCGCCAACATCATCTCCGTCACATCAGGGCTGCTGGTGAGTCAACACACAAACATTCATATCAGGAACACCCATTACAAAGGCTGCAGCCAGATAATGTGTTTGCATCATTTTTCAGAAGAAAATGTCCAAATTCTCTGGTTCCAGCTTCTCTGATTATTTTCTGGTTCCTTTAGTCTTCTATAACAGTGAACTGATGATCTTTGGGTTGTGGACTGCTGGTCTGGACAAAAAAAGGCATTTTAGGTTGAATCTTTAGTTTTGGGAAACACTGATCAACATTTTAAAACAACTAATCAATTACTTCAGAATTATTTCATGTTTTTTCACTTGTCTGAAAGACGAAATTTAATTGAAGAAAAATAATCCAAAATCTTAAAGCTGATTTGTGCATTAAAACATGTTTTCCTGCTCCTGTGTATTTTATCCTTTAATATAACATATCATCATTATATTTCACTTTTATATAACAAACTGAGCCATCTGCTTTCTGTATCCTGTACATCAGACCAACGGGTTCATTTAGCAGCAATAAATCATGTGTTTGGCTAGAGCTATTTGCAGTTATTACTGTTACTGTGTTTGCTCCAATAATCAAGACTGAACTTGTCTTTAGAACAGAACTGGTTTTTCAGTCCCATCAGAAGTGGCTGGAGAATCATTCAGCTGGTTACAGACTGGTTTTATTATACACTTTTATAATCTAACAAAACTGTGTTAATAATGAATTTTATTATTAACCCTTGTTAATAACAACATCTAAAATCCAAAATAATGCGGGTAAGCATATATTAGGACTTATTTATATAATAGAAGTCCTTTTACATGAAGGGTTTCCCAATAGGACACAGTATGTGATATATTTAACCTGTTACATCAAAAATTAAAGAATATATGAATATTGCAGTGACTATAAATGCAGCCTCACACTCTGTAGCACATCACCTAATAAACCTGAAACAGATGGGTTTATTTCAAGATGTTTTCTTTTTTATTATTCTCTGTAATTTTAACTTTTGAATGTAGAAAATTGATATTGGTTAATGATGCCTAATACAATAATATTTATTTATATTATTTTTATATATGTATATTTATTTTTTCTTCCTTTTACCTTGTGTATGATTACTTTTCTTTTCGTATAGGTGGATGACAGAAATATACCAAAAAATATAAATATAAATGTGTCAGAGTGAAGAATATGTAGCAGAACATGTTTGTATATGGTTCAATGACAAATAATATTAAATTAATTTAATTAAGTTAATTAAAATACAGTTGTAAGAAGCATTCATCAGCTCTCTCAAAATGTACATGACTGACCCATAAATTTGATGCCTGAAAAGTTATTTTAAAAAAAAATAAAATGGTGGCTGTAATGAAGCTAAAACACTCACCTTGTATTTGACTCTTCCAGAGTATCGCTGCTGGGATCATTTCCATCGTGGTGTCACGGAACCTTCATGTGTTTAAACTGGTAATAATGACATCATTGTGTGTGTGTGCCTGCGTGTGTGTGTGTAGTCCTATTCCAGTAGAGACTGTAATTGACTCTAATGTATATAGATGAAGTTAGAGTCGATGCAGTTAATAGTGGGTGGAGTGGAAAATGCAGCTATTGAGACAGATACTGCAGAAAAAAAGAAAAAAGTGACAGACAGAAATGGAGGATTGAGTGTTAATAGCTGAGAGAAATGCAGAGGGAAAATGGAGGAAGAACTAATGTGGTCTGACAGCAGAGAGAGAAGAAGAAGAGGAAGAGGAGGAAGAGCAGCCTCCATGTAGAGTGTGATATGATTTGACCAGATGGACTTTAGCAAATTTTATTAGTGAAAACCCATCTTTTTGTATGTTTATCTCCTCATGTGTCAGTTAGTGCAGTAAGAGACCAATGCTTCAGTCCTTTAAACATGCAGGTTTATAGAAATGCTGCTGCAGGATTTGGTCAAAGTGTGATTGTAGTGGACAATATCATCTTAATACATGAATCTAGCTGCCTTTTACTCACACTTAATTCTGGTGTCCTAAAGTGGAATTGAAAGGTTGTGAATCCTCATGTCTTTTAGGATTATGGAGCCTCAGGAGTCCATTGGATTTGGGATTTTTTTGGGAAGTGTGTGTGTGTGTGTGTGTGTGTGTGTGTGTGTGTGTGTGTGTGTGTGTGTGTGTGTGTGTGTGTGTGTGTGTGTGTGTGTGTGTGTGTGTGTGTGTGTGTGTGTGTGTGTGGTGTGTGTGTGGTGTGTGTGTGGTGTGTGTGTGGTGTGTGTGTGTGGTGTGTGTGTGGTGTGTGTGGTGTGTGTGTGTGTGTGTTTCCTTCATGACGTCGTCACTCTGTTTGCAGCAAGTCGGCCTCCTCGTGGCTTCCTTCCTGAATGCTCTGCTGTCGGCAGCATGCTGCAGCGGCCTCCTCCTCGCCATCAGCATCACGGTGGCTCACGGCGGTCAGGGTTTGATGATGGGATGCAAGAACGACACACTCATCCCCATCAACGCTCGCTCACCCATTAGCGCCCAGTGTCCGTTTGATACGACACGAATCTACGTGAGTACAAACCTCCAAAAGTCCAACAAATGACAAAGTGAAAGCTGCCTTCAAATCATACCTGAAGTCAACAAATAGTTTTTCTAAATGAACTTCACGTTGTATAAAGCTGCATCTTTGATTGGTACCAGGATATCCTATTTGCTCATGGACATTTGACATGTGGGCATCATTTCTCACAACCGAAGTTTCTTTTTCTAATATGCTAAAATAGATTTGTTGCCGTATGGCAACAATATGCAAATATGGAAAATTCCTAGTGTATACAACCTAATGGAGTCCCATTGATTTGCATAGCATGAATCTATCCTGAGAGTATGTTTTCAACTTTGTCTTTTTTAATATATCTATTATTTAGCCCATTTTAAGTAAAAAAAACAAACAAACAAAAACAAAACAAACATTCAAAACATTTCTTACCATGTTTAATATTTCATGCAATAGAGGATTAATGTTGATTGTCATCCACATGTTGTTAATTTGTCAGTTTTTCACTAGACATAACAAGCCTGCAGTTTCAGTTGCTCCTATTGTATCTGGGATAGTTTCCAGATATTATCATTGTTGTAATGTTATCATAGTTTTTATTGTTTTTATCATGAAATAAAACATACATGAATATAAATAGTACTACGGTAATTTTGATGACAAATGAGTAAATAAAAACTGAAATAATACAATTTTCTTTAGAAACTTAATGAGTTGAGTGAACTCGCAGAAGCTCATTCATTCCACTCATCATTTTAAGTCAAAAGACTTTGACTCTTAAACCTGAGTTCTGAGATGGTGTTGAAATAAAAACTTTACATTTTAGGTTCAGTTAACTTGAAATAAAAAAAAACAAAAACCCAGAAATGTACAGGAAAAATGTTTTTTCTTGACAGGTAAAACCTTAATAAAACCCTTTTTCTTCACCCTTATCAAAGCCCTTCATACATGATTAAAAAATCAAACTCTTAAATTACAATTAACAGTGATGTTTGCTTTTGTGCAGGATGCAAGTATTTGTAATCAATAAATGCCAATAATCAATTGTAAACGTGAATAAGGGGCTGGTTCCACTAATTTCCTGCCTGATATTTTTTAGTGTGATGTGTGTTAATCACAAGTTCCACCACAGTTAAACCACGACAGGCCAGTGCTAGTTGACCTTTTTCACCTCTGGTGTCTCCTCTGCCTCAGGACACCACCCTGGCTCTGTGGTTCCCCTGTGCCTTGTTGTCAGCGGCTGAGTCGGGTTTGTCCCTCTGGTGCTTCATCGCTGGTCTGGCTCTAAGAGGACTGGAGCCCTGCGGGAGCAGCTACATCAAAGAGCAGGTGTGTGTGTGTGTGCGCGCATGTGTGTGGGTCCTGGGTCTGGGACCTTTCTGCGTGGAGTTTGCATGTTCTCCCTGTGTCTGCGTGGGTTTTCACTGGGTACTCCGGCTTCCTCCCACATTCCAAAAACATGCTGAGGTTAATTGGCGATTCTAAATTGCCCGTAGGTGTAAATGAGTGTGTGAATGGTGTGTGTGCCCCACGATAGACTGGCAACCATCTGTGGTGTATCCCTGCCTCTCGCCATAATGCGCTGGGATAGGCTCCAGCAGACCCCTGCGACCCTAATGAGGAATAAGCAGGCATAGAAGATGACTGACTGACTCTCAAAATTCTTTGAAAAATGAACACAATGGCCTTCTTCCACAAAACGACCCATTTAAATGTCCTGAATATTGAAAATTAGATATATTACATTTATTAAATTGATTATATTATTGATAATGTAATGGTTGGATGAATTAAATGAATTGACTGATCATTGCAGCTCTAGTTCCAACGTGTGTGTGTGTGTGTGTGTGTGTGTGTGTGTGTGTGTGTGTGTGTGTGTGTGTGTGTGTGTGTGTGTGTGTGTGTGTGTGTGTGTGTGTGTGTGTGTGTGTGTGTGTGTGTGTGTGTGTGAGATACCCTCATACTCCCTTGCTTCTTCTTGTAATATCATTGACTAAATTTCTTTCTTCCAGTTGGAGGAGGAGGCCGGTGGCTCCGCCCCCAGCCGGCGTCTTATTGGCCAATCAGTGAATCCTGATGCCTAAATCAACTTAAAGCAGAAGACCAGACTTGATGTTAGCACAGATAAAACCTGATGGGTGTCACTGCAGCTGTTTTCGGCAGATTTAACTTTCGTCACGTGCCGAAGAGCTTTTTTTTTTGTATTCTGCTAGAGGAGTTCCACGAGAATCACAAAACTAAACCAAATGACTTAAAAGTGAGCAAACATGTACATGGAAGCTCTGAACCATTGTTTCTGTACCTGTTTGTGTTCAGTAAAACATCAAACATAGCAATAATCATGTTTTTCAACATGAAGAAACTTTGTTCATGAAAAGAGCTCATTTTTTTTATTTAGAAATAATCCTGAATGCTCATTTCAACTAAATATAGTTTATTCTAAATGTTTTTATTTTTTTTACCAGAAACCAAACTACTCCTTCAACCTCAGTCTGTTCCTATAGACATTAACTGACAAACTGTAATGTGGAAACATGCTCTATGATGTTTTTATAACCAAATAGTGAATTATTTTTAATACTATGAAGATATCAGTCTTTAAATGATTAATTGCACTTCTTGAAAACTGTAAAACATGTCCTGGAATTTCATTTAAAAAAAAATGAAGAAAAAATATTTTAAAATTCAAATTATTTACATTTGTTGCTTTTGCTTTAATGAGACATTTGAATGGATGAAGTGACACAGTGGTAAATTGAAGCGTTTGTTCAGGTTCCATCTTTACAGCTGCAGCATTGTGTGGATGTTGAGAAGTTATTTGCAAGATAATGCTGGTGAAAGTCAAGTGGGGTCAGAGGTTAGATCCTAAAGTGGGACAGAAGCTTCAGCTGCTGCAGAGAAGATCAGATCAGCCATGAAACAGTTAATCTAGTGTCCTACTCAATCGTGTGGAAAGAATCACAGCTCACAGCTTTAATCCTGACGCTTAAATATTACCAGAGTGATATGATCACCACTGATCCCAGTCCACTCTAGCACCAATGGTTCTTCAAAGATGAAGATGAGGTTTGCAGAGAATTTGTCTTTTTTACACTTGATTCATAAAAAAACAGTATTTGCTGTGAAGTAGAGCTGCAATTACTTTGTTTTTTAGTCGTATACAATGCATTCATTGTATGATTTTTTAATAAAGATGTTCAATAATGCTGCCTGATGCAGTTTTATTATATAGTGTTTACATTGTCATTTTGTTTCTCCCTTCCTCAATTTATAATTTGTATTATTATTGAATTGCTTTTCCCCTAAAATCAATCCTTAATTTTAGTTTATTTTTGTTTTGTTTCATTTCTGTAGACAAACAACAAATCCTAGTAATGAGAAACCTACAGATTATAATCTTTCTCTGTTTGCTGTCTTCTGTTCTTTATTAGAAATATTTTATTTTATTTGTATTAAGGTTTTTGTTGAGTATTGTTTTTGTCACATTTCTCACTTTAACCCTGCCTGAGTTATGCTATTTAAAGTTAAATAAGAAACCATCCCCCACCTTTTTCACACATGTAGCGTACAGGAATTTTACATAATTATTGTTTTCTTGCTCGTACGTGTTTTTTAGCACTTTAAATGTATCCATCCAATTTAAAACATCTTAAACTGGAATAAAGATAATTTCGTGGAGCTGCAGCACAGACAAATTCTCCTTCTCCTGTGTGCATCAGTGTTATGATCCTTTACATTAACGCACAGCCTGCGGTGCGTTGCGGTGTGTTTATGGACCAGTGCGGTGCGCGCTCCCGCAGGCTGCTGCGCGTCCCCGTGTCGGCTGCACGCTGCAGGAACCAGCTGCAACAGCAGAACGCAGCAGTGCTGCAGTGAAGCGGAGCCGCGGCGGCACAAGGTAACGAGAGCAAAGCTACACAACTACACCAACGGTCTGTCTATTGATTATTGATAATTGGTTATCGATAAAGTGCACAAATATCGTGCAGTTCCGGCTGAAGCCGCGCGCGTTTCGAACGGAAATCTGCGTGACATGCGGCTGCCGCTGGTTCCAGAAACGCACTGAGACCTTTCTGAGGTAAAAAACTAACCTGTTCTCCCGGTGAGCGGAGGACGCTGGACGTTAACCGGCGGTGACGTGTGACCGGGCTTCGGTTACCGAGGCGGCAGCGCAGCTGCAGCCGCTCGGTAACCGGGCGGTAACCCGGTTTGTGAAATTGTAATAATAGCTCGTAATTTAATAGCCTGGCCGACGCATTCTGGGGAGTCTCGGATCTACCTTTTAAAATGCAATATGGCCTCATTTCATTTCGCTCCTGCTATTTTTTACAGAAATCAATCATAAATGAATAGTGCGGAACTTAAAGCTACGGTTATTGGCCGACACGACGGGGTGTTTATTGTCTTCGATATCATGGACTTTTCGATAAAAGTGTGTTTTATATCGTGTATGTACCTCTTAATTTGTCGCAAAATGTGTAGTTCCGGGTTTCACCTGCGCTACAGTGAATGAGAGGCGGGGGGCGCTGTGGAGCAGAAACTACATATCTGAAGCCGATGTCTTTTAAAGGAATTAGACTCACGCGATATATAACCCTATCTTTAAGAGACAATTAGACAATACAATTTATTAAATAAAACAATCACCCCACCAGGACGGACACCAGCCATAACTTTAATATTGTGTTGCTTTTTAATTATCTGTACATGTAGGAAAAAGAAGGAGCGGAATCAACGTAACCCAGATCGCATTTTAGCTGAGAAACGTTGAGACTCCGGAGTAGGTTTGGAGCAGGTGTAAAAGAAAATAAACAAAATAAACTAACAAACACTTTTGTGCATTCTTTTGATGACGTTTTGTGTCGCCGAACGTTCATTTTTTATTAATTTTTCTAATTTAGTTTTGAATGGAATGTTTTATCCAGCGTAGAGACACCGAGTCGCGGTGTGAAACCTCGCGGGGGAACGTGAGTGTTTCCCGGCCAAACTCACACCAACATGAGAGCGTGTGATCATCGCAGGTGGAGGCTTCAGTCCTGGTTGTGGTTTGCTTTGAACGTGTTTTCTGCGGTGTGAGCTCCACTAAACATCACTGTTACACAGCAGGAGGCAAAGGATCAGCTTCTCTTCGCTGATTATTTCCTGGTTTCTTTAGTCTTCTATAATAGTAAACTGATGATCTTTGGGTTGTGGACTGTTGGTCTGGACAAAAAAAGACATTTTAGGTTGAATCTTCATCTTGGGGAAACACTGATTGACATTTTACACCATTTAATGAACCGAACAGCTCATTGATTAATTATTTCAATAACTGTAGATACTATCAGAATATTTGTTAATTGCAGCCCTATATAATGTTGATCTTGTTTATTGGATCATGCATTGTGTTTATAAACTACTTCTGACTTTCTGACACTTTCCACTCTACACAGAATCTGATTATAATTTCCCAGCATGCAGGATAATGTTAATTAATTGATTAATTATTTAAATAACTTTAATTGTAATAATATATTATTTCCAGGTTTGGATACATCTGTAAAATATTTGTGCTTCTCAAATATATAAAATGTTGAATTTCTATCAATAAATAGATCAGAAGCATTGGAAAAAATGCTGCAATAACATTTGAATTCGATTTTATAATTAAATATTAAGCTTGGACATTTGTGCGTTATGCAGTGATGTGGTTATCAGAATAAAGAACATTTATGGCTGCATTCATCATCGTTTCCATGGACACAGTGAATGAACAAGGCTGCACAGACGGTGTAAAAATGAGAATATTTTACTTTTTTAAACAGATTTTTTCATTCTTAATTATAAAAGAGTAAGAGTAATATGATCTCATGAAAGGAAAATGCATTATTTGTCCTCAGATTTCAGATATGGTGTAAAAAATGTCCAGTGAGCGTGTTCCTAACGTTACTCCCACAGAGACCAGTGTGGATTTCAGCACATATTTGAATCCTCACTTGTGGAGACAATGGGAGCTAATCAGCAGCTACAACACATACATTCAACCCTCGGCACATTTTACTTGTTTGACCATTGAGCCTTTTCTTTGTGTGTTTAAACCTGCAGGACCTGCTCCAGGACTCTGCTGCTACCACACACAAATCTGACAACAAATCAGCTGCAGGATAAATGCTATAATTGTGGATTCTGATTCTGATTCAGCGTCGCTGGAACGGAGAGTGAAAGGAGACAAAGAGCAGCAACAGCCAGGAGCAGAATCTGCAGCCGGAGCTGTTTGTGATGGAATCAGGCGAGTCCGTCTCCGACCGCAGGATTAACATCAGGTGGAAAAAAAACGAGCAACAATTGAGTTAAAAGCTGCCTCAGAGACGCTGAACATAAAAAGCAAACCGTACAATGGCTGCTGAATCTGACTGACTGTCACCTTTTTAAACTGAGGATTAAACCTGCGAATGAAGCAGGTCTTTTCCTTTCCCGCTAAAAATGGAGCCTTGAATCAAACTGTACTGAGTCACAGTTTTTTCTGCAGAAATGTCCAACGTTAGGATGCAACCCTCAACTGGAGGAGGAGGTGAAGGAGGAGGAAGAGGAGTTTCCTGCTGTTTGTCATCTGTGCTCATCCCTCTCGTCCCACTGCTTCTCTTCTTCCTGGTTCCTCCGGTCCTGTCTATTCATGAGGAGTTCATAGAGAGTCACAGTGAGTTCAGCTGTGAGCCCATCAGGCTGAGGATGTGCCAGGATCTGCCTTATAACACCACCTTCATGCCCAACCTGCTCAACCACTACGACCAGCAGACCGCCGCGCTCGCCATGGAGGTAATGCTCTGCTGCTGTGTGTCAATCATGAATATTCATTCTGTGTCCTGACTGGATTATAAAACACCACAAATACCTGAATCTATATCGCATTCAGTTTGTAGATGACACAGTACAAAACCAACAAGATAAAAGAATATATACACCCAATATGTTTCTATACTTTCTGCAAGTGCCAATATCCTACAATTGGAAATCCATTTTAGTCAAATCAAATAATTTTTTAAAAATTTTAAATATTTATTTTGGGTCCTTACTGGATTATAAAACACCACTAACAATCACTACATCACATTCAGTTTGTAGATGGCACAGTACAAACCCAAAAGAGAAAACTAAAAATAAACCTAAAAAAATAAACCATAACTAAGAGAAAATGGTTCATCAGAAGCCTAAAATAAATCATGTATAAATCAATAAATCATGGCTCAGTGACCACTGCCATGTGGTGTATAAGTAAAACCTGTAAAATGTGTGTGTGTGTGTGTGTGTGTGTGTGTGTGTGTGTGTGTGTGTGTGTGTGTGTGTGTGTGTGTGTGTGTGTGTGTGTGTGTGTGTGTGTGTGTGTGTGTGTGTGTGTGTGTGTGTGTGTGTGTGTGTGTGTGTGTGTGTGTGTGTGTGTGTGTGTGTGTGTGTGTGTGTGTGTGTGTGTGTGTGTGTGTGTGTGTGTGTGTGTGTGTGTGTGTGTGTGTGTGTGTGTGTGTCAGTATGGGGAAGAAAGGTGATTTGAGTGACTTTGAACGTGGCATGGTTGTTGGTCTACTGGGATTTTCACACACAACCATCTCTAGGGTTTACAGAGAATGGTCCGAAAAAGAAAAAATATCCAGTGAGCGACAGTTCTGTGGGCGGAAATGCCTTGTTGATGCCAGAGGTCAGAGGAGAATGGCCAGACTGGTTTGAGCTGATAGAAAGGTAACAGTGACTCAAATAACGACCCGTTACAACCAAGGTAGGCAGAAGAGCATCTCTGAACGCACAGTACGTCAAACTTTGAGGCAGATGGGCTACAGCAGCAGAAGACCATGCCGGGTGCCACTCCTTTCAGCTAAGAACAGGAAACTGAGGCTACAATTTGCACAAGCTCATCGAAATTGGACAATAGAAGATTGGAAAAATGTTGCCTGGTCTGATGAGTCTCGATTTCTGCTGCGACATTTGGATGGTAGGGTCAGAATTTGGCATCAACAACATGAAAGCATGGATCCATCCTGCCTTGTATCAACGGTTCAGGCTGCTGGTGTAATGGTGTGGGGAATATTTTCTTGGCACTCTTTGGGCCCCTTGGTACCAATTGAGCATCGTTGCAACGCCACAGCCTACCTGAGTATTGTTGCTGACCATGTCCATCCCTTTATGACCACAATGTACCCAACTTCTGATGGCTACTTTCAGCAGGATAATGCACCATGTCATAAAGCTGGAATCATCTCAGACTGGTTTCTTGAACATGACAATGAGTTCACTGTACTCAAATGGCCTCCACAGTCACCAGATCTCAGTCCAATAGAGCATCTTTGGGATGTGGTGGAACGGGAGATTCGCATCATGGATGTGCAGCCGACAAATCTCTGCGCCAATTGTGTGATGCCATCATGTCAATATGGACCAAACTCTCTGAGGAATGCTTCCAGCACCTTGTTGAATCTATGCCACGAAGAATTGAGGCAGTTCTGAAGGCAAAAGGGGGTCCACTGCAAATAATACCTAAATCTATATCTATACATTTTCTGTATTTTTTGCAAACGCAAACATCCAATAATAATAAAATATAATAATAATAATAATAATAAAACATACACATCCAGTATTATTAGTATTAAAGTCGTCAAAAAATACAAAAGTAAAAGTCCTGAATTTAAAATATTGCTTAAGTAAAAGTACAGAAATATTACAAGTACTTATTAGTATCAGAAGTAAAAGTACTCGTTATACACTGTGTATAGTATAATATGCTACTTGGTTTTTACATTTTTATATTTTTATATAGTGCAAATTATAAAAAGAACAGAACAAAAATTTAAGACTATAGATAATAGAGCTGCAAATAATGACTATTATATGGAAGCAGATGTGATTCAAAATATAAATTGAAAGGAATTTCCGGAAAATGTTTTCATTTTTGACTTGTTAATTAAATTAATTAATCAATATTCCTGTATAAGAAAACTACATGTTTCAATTTAAACTAAGTGATGAAAAATGTTGAAATGAAAGTGAAAATGCACGCACATATGCACGCACATATGCACACACATACGCACGCACGTACGCACGCACAGTAATTATTGTTGGAACTAGAGCTGCAATGATTAGTCAATTCATTGAATTCATCCGACTATTATATTAATCCACAACTATTTTTATAATCAATTTAATAATATATCTAATTTTCAATATTCAGGATATTTAAATGGGTCGTTTTGTGGAAGAAGGCCATTGTGTTAATCTTTCAAAGAATTTTGAGAGACAGTCAGTCAGTTATCTTCTATACCCTATTCCATACCTATACCATTCACTCGCACATTCACACCTATGGGCAATTTAGAGTCTCCAATTAACCTGAGCATGTTTTTGGACTGTGGGAGGAAGCCGGAGTACCCGGTGAAAACCCACGTAGACACGGGGAGAACATGCAAACTCCACACAGAAAGGTCCCAGACAGCGGCATCGTGTCGCCCGTTGGTGTGTTTAATACACTAAAAATCAGTAAACAATGGTAAAGTATTTTTAATAAACATCAGGTATTCAGGTGTTCAGGTATTAAATGTGTACTATTCAATTTTATTTATAGCCCAACATCACAACACATTTATTTATCAGTCTGTGAGATGTAAAAATGATTAAGTCTGTAGAGAATCAGGGGGGCCTTGATGAGTTGCATCAGGAGTTGTCCTCATTGGGCCTGAACTGAAGCAGTAGCCACTCCCACTCCCAGTAATAAATGTGTAGTGGACGTCGTGCAGGATCACAGCAGCAGCCACGATCCACAAGAACCTGCTGGACGATAGAGCACAGAAACTCCGGGGAGTTTCATCAGTAACATCCATCTGTGGACATGCAAGTCCACAGATGGAGAGAGAGAGGGAGAGAGGGCGAAAGCGAGAGAAATGGAGAGAGAGAATAAAATATATTTCACTACAACCTCATCTGTAGTAGTTGGGGCATTGTGAATATGATGAATTACAGCAAACAGAGTAGAGAAAAGTAATTTTGTTTATTTTTGGTGAATATTTTTCAGCAAATCAATTGATACAAAAACATGTAATGTGGAGATGCTATTTTCTGGTAAAACAAATGCAAGGGAAGTTGACAGTGATATTCTAGTATATCAGAATATAATGATGTTGTTATATTCTACGCTCTTTATTTACGTGGACACACGGATAAATCCAGACATCAGACAAGAGCCAATCATCAGCCTGTTGCAGCAGAGGATGCAACAATCTGTAAGAGAAATAGAATTGAGCCGGAGCTGAAAAGCTAAACCCGGCAAAGGTTGTGTGATACAGGAAGAGCCATGTTTGTAGTCCAAGAGTTTAGAAAGGAAACCGACAGAAGAAGGAGAGAGGCTGTAACGTCATTCTGCTGCACCGCCTGGATTAACAAGTCATATTCATTAATTAACAACTCATATTCATCAATCAGACACATTTTGCAGGCAAACATAATGAAAAAGCATTTCTTGTTTTGATTATCCTTTTTACTGTGTCACAAAATGAGCAGTCTTAAAGAAAAAAAAGAGATAAGAAAAGATAGTTTTGATTATTTATTCATTATAATCAAAACTATTATAATGAAAGTGATATTTAAGATTTAAAAGAAAATGATATTTAAATCTTAAATATCACTTTCTTTTTAGTCTGGTATGTTGATTATTTATTTTGAGTCAAAAACTGTAGCTCCAAAAAAAAAAAAAATTGTCACATTTGCTTCCATATTGTTCTGATAGTCAATGAATGAATAAATATTGAAACGATTAATCGATTAGTTGTTTGGTTCATAAAATGGTGGAAATGTGTTCTCAAAAGCTTCCAGATTCAACCTAAAAGATCATCAGTTTACTATTATAGAAGACTAAAGAAACTAGAAAATAATCAGAGAAGAGAAGCTGGAACCAGAGAATTTGGATATTTTATTCATTAAATCTATTAATCAATTATCAAAATAGTTGGGAATTATTGTAATAGTTGACAACAAATTGATTAATTGTTGCAGCTCTAATACATAATAGAATATTTAAGTCTATATTAATATTAACAATCTATATTAATATTAAAGCTGTCAGGTAAATGTAGTGGAGTGAAAAGTACAATATTTCCCTCTGAAATGTGGTGGAATGCAGTATAATTTAGCAGGATCAGCTGGAAATACTCCAACAAACTAATTCAGTACTGGAGTAAGTGTACTTAGTTACTTACCCACACATGGTGAAATGTTATATCAGCTGCAGTGAATGAGAAGAGGTGGAATTACAGGTTTTTATGCCTTGAACTGAGTTTTTCTTAATTTTGAACATGTGACGGAAGCAAAGTCTTCAGTAAAAACGCCTGCAGGTGAATTTCACACCTGCTGAAAGGAGACAAAAGGAAATGCAAAACTCAGGTGAGATTACATCTGTGGAGGATAATTCCTCAACAAATGTCGCAACAAAGCAGCCTGAATCACTTCATGTTCGACTAATTACTGCCTTTGTGTAGTTAATACTTCAGATCAGTATTGATCAGGCTCTTGATGTTTTTTTGTGGCTGTTGTGACCAAAAATGATTGGAGTCTTTTCTTAAAAATTCTTCAGTGTTCAAGGTTTTTGTGATATTCTTTTTGCACAAATTGCAACTTGAGGGGAAAAATGCACAACTAGCAAACTTGTTTCCCCAAACTTTAGAAAACTTTTGCATGTCTTTAGTTGTTATTGTCATTGGTAAATATGAAATAGATTTGTAAAATTGTAAAAAAAATAAATAAATAAAAAAGTGACTCTCTGCAAATATTGCAGTTAGTTTTGATTTTTAATTATTGCGATCAAAATATTAATTTACTATTCCAAATATACAAAATGAATAGTTTTACCGATAATCAGCCTAAGTCGAATCAAAGTGAATCAAATATAAATACATAAATTAATAAAGAAAAATTAAAATAATGCACATTATTGATGGAACATTATTATACAACAATATTACATCTCATATTTATTGTTTGAGTATACACGTAAACAATGTGAGTATCAATGTCCTGATTATTATCTCGACTGATCATTTCCAAATAAGGAGCTGGACTTTTAAACTATCTGAACCATTAACTTTGTGAATCAGCTGATAAAAAGAAGTAAAACTCATTTTTCTTTTGCCTTCGATGCTGTTGAAATATTCTTCTTCCTGTTATGATCCTGGTTTTTCTACATGTGGGGATTGTTCGTCCTTCATCGGCAGTGAAACTAATCAACATTATTCTGCTCCCTCAGGAAATTGAAATGAGATCAGCCATGTCTGCAGGTCTCAGACTAACAGACTAACATTTTTTACACTATATAATCTGTCACCCAGCAAGACTTAGGCAAATCCTCCACATCCTTTATCCCCACAGCTCGCAGGAGGTTTGAGCAGAAACAATGGAGGAGCCACAGAGACAAAAACAGGTTTCTATTCAAATATTGACCCAAAGCACAATGAAAACCATCAGCAAACAGGAAGAGTCTGTGAATCATTCGTTCATTTAAAATTTCAAAATCAGAAACTTAAAAAACAATTCATTATTCAAACAAACAAACAAATACCAATTCGTTTTTTTACTTTTTATGCTGAAGTCAAAAGTAAGAAATGAAAAAACTGCCAGATTTAGATTTCAATGTGTGTGTGCAGTGTGATGTTAGTGTGATGCTTCTCTACTTCTTGATAAACGTGCTTGACAAACACCTGACAGTTGATACCTGGTTTAATGTAAAACTGCAAGTAAAGACCATTCTACTAATCTACTGATTATTGGAACAATAATCAATTAGTTGTTTGTAGCGCTGGTGAAATGGACTGAAATTCATATCGATATTTTTAAGCTATATTGTGATATATATGATTTATAATGTATATCTCAATATTTCTTCATAAAGTAATAACAAACCAACAGTCCTAGTTTGAAGCCACATGCCAAATCTCACACTCACACTTTTAACATTGAACGTCTGTTGAACTTGTAAAATCTATGTCTAATTCTCTCAAGCTCATAACTTGAGTCTTTAACCTTTTCTCTGGCTGGTAGGTCTCTGCTTTACATTCTCTGACTCTCTGACCTGTTGCTGTTGACATGAATTTAAAAACTCCTATCACCCAGTCCTAGTTGTTAGGTTCATAAAAAGGTTGATCAGTGTTTCCCAAAGCTGAAGATTCAACTTAAAATGTTGCAACTATTTTGCGTTTATCTATTGATTATTGAAACAATTCATTATTTAGCTGTTTGGTCCATAAAATGGTGTAAACTGTGGATTAGTGTTTCCCAAAGCTGAAGATTTAACCTAAAATGTCTTTTTTTGTCCAGACCAATAGTCCACAGCCCAAAGATCATCACTTTACTATTATAGAAGACTAAAGAAACCAGAAAATAATCAGAGAAGAGAAGCTGGAACCAGAGAATTTGGACATTTTCGTAAAAAAAAAAAAAGTAATTTAATGATTAATCGACTGATCGTTGCAGCTCTAATGTTGTACACTGTAGATTCATCAATGCTTAATTATTTGGGCAGAGGTTAAAAAAAAACAAAAAACTATGGATATAGTTTTGGGACATTTTAAAGCAAACAGTCATCCTTTACAGTTTTAGACTTTTTGCAGATGTGTGTGTTCTTTGGATACAAATTCACTGATTAATGATGTGTGTTCTTAAAAATGACTCAAATCAATTCTCAAAATAAAAGGTGATTAATGTTAAAGTTGGCAACTTTTACATGTATTGACTAATCACTTTTCACTTGAGAAAATAGAAGTTGTTAGTCATGGATGAAGAATGATAACGTTTTTGGATTTTCAGTTGAATATGAATAGAGTGAATGATCCTCCTCATTATAGAGTAAAGTAGCTGAATATGAAAGAGTTAACAGGAGCAGTGAGTCCTTAGAGAAAAGCTGATAGTTGATCTCCCTCCTCATGTTACAGTTTCACACACACACACACACACACACACTCTACTACAGACCTGCTGAAATGATGAATGTGTGTGTGAAGTTACTGCAGCTCAGACACTCCGCAGAAACAAAATCAGCTTATTATGATTGCTATTTCCAAAGAAATATTAGTCAGGACAAGGGGTTAAAGCAGAGTAGGAAAGCTGAGTGCTGCAGTAACACACACACACACACACACACACACACCATCGTCTATATCATGTTACTGCTCTTTGCTTTGTTTCTCCCTGGAGAATAGAAACACAGAGAGCTGCTGCTCAGTAACTGAACCACAATTACCTGTTAGTAGCAG